>CABHPH010092694.1:3155-15482 GCA_902168325.1 Peromyscus nudipes
TCTCTCTCTCTCTCTCTCTCTCTCTCTCTCTCTCTCTCTCTCTCTCGCTCTCTCTCTCTCTCTCTCGCTCTCTCTCTCACTCTCTCTCTCAAGATAGAGTTTCTCTGTGTAGCCCTGGCTGTCCTAGAACTAGCTCTGTAGACCAGGCTTACTTCCAACTCCAAGATCTGCCTGCCTCTGCCCCTTTTTTTCTGTTTTAAAAATTGGCATGGTGGGGGCTGGAGAGATGGCTCAGAGGTTGAGAGCATTGACTGCTCTTCCAGAGGTCCTGAGTTCAATTCCCAGCAACCACATGGTGGCTCACAACCATCTGTAATGAGATCTGATGCCCTCTTCTGGCCTGCAGGCGTACATGCAGGCAGAACACTATACATAATAAATAAAATAAATCTTTAAAAAAAAAAATTGGCATGGTGGCACACACCTTTAATCCCAGCTCTAGGGAGGCAGAAGCAGGCTGATGTCTGAGTTTGAGGCCAGCCTGGTCTACAGAGAGTTCCAGGACAGCCAAGACTATACAGAGAAACTTGTCTCAAAAAACAAAAACAAACAAGCAAAAAATGATCTTAAGCTAGTCTTGGTGGCACTCCCCTTTAATCCCAGCACTGGGGGAGGCAAGGGGATCTCTTAAGTCCCAGGTCAGGCTGGTCAACGTTTTTAGCTCCAGGACAGCCAGGACTACATAGAGAGACCCTGTCTCAAAAATAAATAAATTTTAAAAACAAAATAAAATACGTGTTTTATTTTTTATTTATTTTTATTTTTTGGTTTTTCGAGACAGGGTTTCTCTGTGTAGCTTTGGAGCCTGTCCTGGAACTCACTTTGTAGACCAGGATGGCCTCGAACTCACAGAGATCCACCTGCCTCTGCCTCCTGAGTGCTGGGATTAAAGGCATGCACCACCACCGCCCGGCTGTTTTATTTTTATGTTACACATTTAATGTGTATGTGGGTGTTTGTATGTACTGTGTGCATACAGGTATCAAGGAGGCCAGAAGAGGGTGTCATATCTCATGTAATGGGAGCCACAGGCAGTTGTGAGCTGCCTGACATGGGTGCTGGGAACTGAACCCAGTTACTCGGCAAGAGCAGCACGTGATTTTAACTGCTCAGCCATTTCTCCAGCCCACATTTATTTTATTTTTATTTATGTGTATGCGTGTATATCTGTATGTGAGTATGTACAGATGAGTGCAGGGGCCCTAGAGGGAAGAGAGTTACAGGTGATTGTGAGCTGCCTGGTGTGGGTGCTGGAAACCATACTTGGTACTCTTAACCATCTATGAGCTCTGAGCCATCTCTCTAGCCCCTTCTTTTTTTAATTTGTGTGTCATGCTAATCTTCTCCACATTTTCCAATTTTAGGATCTGTGTTGCCAAAGCAAGAACCTTTTCCCTCCCCTTTGGCTTTTTTTTTTAAGTGAAATATTCTCTTCTTTTAATGATTTATTTTTATTTTATGTGCATTGGTGTTTTGCATGCATGTGTATCTGTTGGATCCCCTGGAACTGGAATTACAGACAGCTGTGAGCCACCATGTGGGTGCTGGGACTTGAACCCGGGTCCTCTGGAAGAGCAGCCAGCGCTCTTAACTACTGAGCCACCTCTCCAGACACCACCACCCCCCACTTTGTTTTCAGGCAGGGTTTCTCTGTGTAGCCTTGGCTGTCCTGGAACTCTCTCTGTAGACAAGGCTGGCCTAGAACTCACAGAGATCCTCCTGCCTCTGCCTCCCGAGTGCTGGGATTAAAGGTGTGTGCCACCACCGTCCAGCCAGAACTTTTTTTTTTTTTTTCAGTGAAAGGAGCACTTCCATCTCAGGAAAAAGCAGGAGAGACACAGTTATTGCATCTGAGCTTCATGTTCCCTACACTGTCCTATGTTCCCCATCAGGAGGCTACATTTCTGGGGGTTTAACAGCTTTTTATTGCTGATACTATAGAATTGGCCCAGCTCTAAGGTGGTAGTAGCTATACTGAGTAGTCTTTAACTGCACAGCCACTTTTGAACAACTCACTTCCTGGGGACCTAGACTCCAGACTATCCCACCATCTGGCCTTCTCACAAACAGCTTTATTCAAAGAACTTTAAAAGCTAGAGAGCCAAGACCCTCATCAAGAACAGCATGCAGGTTTTAGCACTACTACCCTCTGCAGTGTGAAGGGGCCACAAGTACACAGGTGCTAGCGCTTACAGCAGCCTCCCCTGAGGTCTCCTCCTCATATCCAGGATATTCTCAGTCCTGCCCACCAGCGCCCTAGGTGCTTCATTTCACATGGATCTCAACTAGGAGCAACCACAGAATAGCCCCTTCTGGTGTTCTGGCACATACTGAGAAACAGAATGGCCATTATGGCCCGTATGTTAAGTTTTGGGCCACTGCTCATCATCCTAGACACTGAGAGAATAGAGTTGGAGTCAGAGGAAGCAGAGGGTAGTGTGTGTGTAGCAAACAGCTCATAGAAAAATCTCATCCCACTAAATTGTTTCCTGGGGCTGGCAAGATGGCTCGTCAGATAAAGACGCTTATCACACAGCCTGGCAACTGGAGATTAAACTCTGGAATCCATGTAAAAGTGGAATGAGAGAACCAACTCCATAAAGTTGTCTCTGATCTCCATATGTGGACTGTGGCAGTCCACATACACATACATCATATACACGCACAATAATAAATAAAATTTAAAATCTATTTCCTGTAGACTTCCTCAGGGCCTGCAGTATATACTAAATATATACTAAATTCTGTAATAATGAAATGTATACTAAGTTCAGAGACTTGAGACATGCCTAGGACAACGGAAGGGCAGATCCTCTGAGAGGAGGACTGTAGTAGAGGCGTTCCATGGTGTGTAAGTGGAGTGCAGGCTGTCACCTCTACCACCTGAAAATAGATGGTGCTGGCATTAGGTCCAGATGAGCTTATACCAAGGATTTGTGGAGAGTGGACTCTGGCTATCAGATGTGTTGCTCCTGCCCATTCTACTCTCTCAGGATAGTGGGTATATTTTGAGTGAGCTCTGTCACTCAGATTCTCGTGAGTTCCAGCTGTCAGCGGAAAGCTACCATAACCACTAAGAAATGACTCTGGTACTCTTCTGCCATCTATTTAGTATTCTGTAAACCAGGCCTGGAGACTCAGTATGTACCATAACCACTAAGAAATGACTCTGGTACTCTTCTGCCATCTATTTAGTATTCTGTAAACCAGGCCTGGAGACTCAGTATGGGAGGGAAACTGCTCTCTTCAGTGGCCAATACACGCTGACCTACAATCATCTTAGAGAACAGAATGGGAAGCACAAATGGCTTGGAGGAACTTTTGTGTTTTAGGGGGGTGTGGGGTAAACATGCCAAACCTGAATGCAGATAGTCTCAGACCCTGGACTGGTAACTGAGGTCAGAGGAAATTGATCAATAGGTAAGGATGTGGGCATGAAGCCTGTAGATGCATACACAGGCTTTCTGGACCTAACAAGGGGGCATGGAGAGGCAATCCGTCTTCACCACCACCACCACCAGAGGTTTCTGTTCCAACAGCAGACTAGGGCCCTGTATATAAAGCGTCATCACAAAAGCAGCTACCTCCCACAAATGCACAACACATTCAGTGCATGGGCAGTGTTCCTTTGGATGTCAGGGTGAGCCCTACAATGCTCTCTCAGGTTCTTGGGAAATGGTGGTTCTTGGGAAATGGTGGTAAGCAAATTCTCAAGAAACTCACCATTGATTGGCTCAGACACAGTGAGGGCCCCAAAGTGTACCCCACATCTCTCAATACTTTTAGCTCCTAGGACTCACTAGAGTAGCCAAAGTAGTGCAAACAGGGTATGTAAGTAGAGGGCTGGGCAGTGGACTGTAGACCACGGGCTGTGATGGGGACTGTTCTGTAAAGCCAGGCCTCCCACAGCAGCAACTTGAACTACTTCAAACTCCTCCAAAAGTAGATCCTGGGCTGCCGAAGTGAGGCCCTGGTACAGATGACAATGAACACAGAGGGGTGGCAGGCCGAATGACCAGAGTACAGGTGCTGCAGACCTGCCTCCCTTCCTCCCCAGACACAGCAAACACTGTACAGCCACTTTCGTGCTGCCCACACATGTACACAGTTGGGGAGAGTTTGGGGTAAAAAAAATTTTTTTTTTCCTTTTCAAGACAGGGTTTCTCTGTGAAGCCCTGGCTGTCCTGGAACTCACTCTGTAGACCAGGCTGGCCTCGAACTCACAGAGATCCACCTGTCTCTGCCTCCTGAGTGCTGAGACTAAAGGTGTGCACCACCACCACCCGGCTCAAAAAATAAAGCGTTTTAATGAGACTGCAGGCACAGTTTATAACTGACTTGACTGTATTTTAGAGTCTGGGTCGTTAGTGGGGGAAAAAGACGAAGTAAGCTTGGGTTGGAGCTAGTGATTCTGGGAGGAGAGGCTCTGTCTACATAGGGACTTGAGGGGAAGCCTGTTTCTGACTACCTTTAGCTGTCTGTCAGAAGCCCCAGGGTAGGAGGTCATGACAGAAGGTAGCTCACCAGTATGATCCCTTGGGGTTAGATGTTGCAGAGTCCTTGGAGTGAGCCTGTCCTGGGGAGTGTTGTTTGTTCCTGTCCCTTAGGAAGCTCCTACACTAGCCTCTCTTAGGGCCTGTCATAGCAGGGGGTCTCCTATCCCCAAAGTCTTAAATGCCAAGGTCTTATCCCTTTCCTGCGAAGAAAAGACTGCATCCCAGGCACTGATAACAGGGCCAGTGTCCCTGACAGGTCCTGGACTCCAGGCTGGTAGAGGATCCTGATAGAAACCACTTGGCAACATCATCAGCCTCCCAATACTCCTCCCTAACCTTCCTTTCCCTCAGGAAGCCTTTGGGAACCCTTCCTGCACCAGTCTCTCCTCCCTTTCTTCCACCACTTTCTATGCACAGACCGGACCTGAATGGTCCTGGGCACTTCCTCCAAGGCATGTGGAGTCCTCGCCACCAGAGGGCCCGGTCTTTGGCACAGGTATAAGATCCTGTGGCCTCCTCTCCTGAATGCTTGTCCTGAATCTTATGTCCTCAACCTGCCCTCAGACACTGTCCATCTCCCCGCCAAATGCTGCCCAGAGACCACTGTGTGCACTTCTACTGGCAACCGGAGAGGATTGCCATCGCGTGTGCTGCTACCAGGCTTGCCACTGGGTTCCCGGGAGTCAAGCGAGGACGGTGCCCAGCATGACCAGTAGGAAAACGACTGGAGGAAGTCACTCGGGTCAAAGGCAGGACCTGCACCCTATCTCCCCACCCCCTCCACCACATCCCACCCCTGAGAAAAACCTCGGTTTCGGCAGCGGCGGCGCCTCCCTCACAGGGCTAGGGAAGAGGGACTCTCGGGTGGGCGGGGCAGGCAATTCACGGCTCTGGCGGTCTGGCCTCCGGCCGCACAGACTGCGGGACGCGGGTCCGCTCGCCGGAGGCCGTACAGGCCTTAGCCGATAGCGCCCTCTCGCGGCCAGAGCGGAAGGCGGCAGTCACAGTCACCAGGTAAGTAGTGCCGGGTGTCAGGCCCTGGATGGTGGTGCTGTTGTGGCCAGGGGGCACCTCCACGCGCTGCAGGGAGCCGCCCCGCAGAGGCCCGAGCTGTATATGGTAGCCGAGAGTGGAGTCCGGGCCAAGCGCGGGGGCCCAACTTATGCGGAGGCTGCGCGGCCTGGTATGCGAGATGATGATGCACTCCGGCCCGGCCTCCTCTGCGGAGGAAGAGGGTGGTTGATTGAAGGAGCACCCCTGCATGCCACCCTGCCCTCCCATGAGGTACCCCTGCTTCACCTTGCAGCGTGCGTACTCGCACGTGCTGGGGCCTCAGGAGGCGCACGTTGGACTCAGGCAGCAGCGCTACTTCATAATCTGTGTCCGGGTTGAGATCGGTCCAGATCCAGCTGGTGGCATTCCCTGGCAGCTGTTGGCGTCTTGTGGCTGCCAGTTTGTCACTGGGCACCAGCTCCAGCACATAGTAACCAGAGTCCGCTGTCAGCAGGGGCGGCCAGGACAGGCGGAAGCCATTGGACATAACCTCCGAGGCACGAAGCTGCTGTGGCTGCATGGCATCTAGGAATGGTATAGTGCTGGGGTCAGGGAACAGAAGTGGCCTTCTCTGTGTCACCGAGTGGGGCTCTCACTGATCTGGAGAGGACCCGAAGATTGGAGCCCTGGTAAGACCGTCAGGCCTTCTGCCAAGAAGAGGCAGGAGCCAGGTAGCACTAGCAGCAGGTGCTAAAGACTAAAGACTCTGGGCTAGTGGGGGAACAGAGCACAGTCCCCAACTCCAGGCCCCATCATAAGCTTTCCTGCCTATTTATTTCATCCTCAAACCCAAACCTGTAAGATATAGTGGCTACTCCTCACAGAAAAACAACCTGAATGAGGGTCTCTCCAAGGTTGCAAGGTCCACAGTATTATCCAAGAACAGAGGACCAGCCCCCCCAAGACTGAGTGGTCAGCACAAAAATCTGTTGTGAGCCATATTCTGAACAGTTGTGAAGGAGGAAAACAGACCAGAGGCTGAAGCCAGGAGATGTGAGACTACGTGTTAGTGGCACCTGGAACAATGCAAATGTGGTAACCCGGGGAGCTGCTGGACCTAAGATTAGGGAGACCTTATAGTGAGACCTTCCTATACAAGAGAGTGGAAAGGGGGACTCCAGAATGGGCTCCTGGGCTTATGGAGACAAACATATGGTCAGCCATTTGATCAATATTCACATAAGGCTGGGTAGCCCATCCAGACCTTGGCTTTCTTCCTTGATGAGGCTGGGTGCTAAGTCTGGTCAGCTGGGCACTCACTTTCCTGCCAGCCTCCCATTCAGATTCTGACCTTAGCTACAGGTGTCCCACCTAGTATTCCTGATGACAGCCTCTTCTCCTGCCCCATCCAGGTTCATCTGGGCATCTTGGCCCAGGGGCTACCAGGTGATGTCCCTGAGGAATCTCTTTCACCCTTTGCAACCAACAGACCAGCCCCTTCCTGTTTAGTGTAGATGATTAACCCACAGTAAGAGACGTGGTAAGAACGCTACCCTGGAGTAATAGCATTTTTCAGTGCCTACCACAGGCTAAGCCAACCAACAGCTTTGGAGGTCTGGAAGAAAGGTGGTGCTAAGCTCCTACATGTATTCCCTGTTCTGGCCTCCCCAGCAGTCCCCACAATGGACCAGGGTGAAAGAAAACCAGCTCAAACCCCTTCCTGACTGTGGCTCCCTGCCGTGGAACAGCTAGAGCCTGAACTCTGTAGGAGACAATCCCTGACCTACTTGGCTCTCCTTTCTCCAGGAATGGTGGGCCTGGCAAGCCATTTGGCCCCTGGGCACACACAAAGGCACATGATGCCACAGACAGAGACCCCTGGGGGAGCCTTGGACCTCCTTTATCTGTACTAAGCAAGCCCCTTCACACACACTCCACCCAAAATAGCCCTCAGTTCATTGGCCTATACATGCCAGGGAGTCCCATCTTGAAGTGGTCACTCAGACCTGCCATAGTTCCTTTATAGCCCAGACGTCAGGTTACATGAAGGCACCCAGAAGGAGTGTGTTCCTGGACAGTATGAAGAGAACATGTGGATCACCTCCCCACTGCTGTATCCACAAGGGCATCAGGCTCATGAGTTTCTGATGTCTTAACCCAGATCCTCCCCCTGCAGCTGGCTGTCAGCTAGAGATTCACAGGCCCTGGCTCTTCCCACCTACCAGTAATGGAGTCCCGAAGTTCTGGGGCAATGATGTGAAGGTCATCCACATCCACAAAGTGTAGGTGCTTCTCAGCGGGAGCTGAGGCAGCTGCCAACAGCTCCAACAGGTTCCCCCGGCCAGTGCTAACAATGAAGACGGTGACACCCAGGTCCTTGAGCTCCTGCATAGGAGGGCCCACGGGGTCACTGGAGCCGCCATCTGTCACCCACATCAGTACCTTTGGAACCCCTAGCCGGGCACCTGCTACTTCAGCAAACAATTGCTCTTTGGCATAAGCCAGTGCCAAGCCTGTATTGGTGTCACCCATACGTTGGGATGCGACGCGTATGGCATCCTGTACAGCCTGGCCTGAACTGTATTGGTCAAAAGTAAACTCTGTGTATGGCTGACTCCCCACATGCACCAGGCTAGCACGCACAGCCTCAGGGCCAAAAGGCATTGCAGACACCAGCTGCCCCACAAATTCCCGAACTCTTGAGAATTCATAGTGTGACACACTGGCTGAGCTGTCCAGCAGGAACAACAGGTCCCCCTGGGGGGCTGATGCTGTGGCACCTAGAGGAAAAGACAAGGATTCAGTCCAGGTGGTAGCTCCCCAGACAAAGCCCCATGCCCAGGGCAGAGCCACCCCCAAAGGCCTGGACTTCCCTGAAGTATATGCTTGCCTTTGCCCAAAGATACTGGTAGCAGAATCCCCAGAATGGGATTATTAGCCAACAAAAGGCCCACACTCTCCAATGGTTCCCAACTGTACAATGGCCATGTACCCAGGACACCCTGGGCTGCCCTCATGTTCCTTATGCGAGTGCTGACACTGTCCTCAATAGATACTGCATGCAGGTGGAGCCAAGGGCTCAGGCCTAGGCCTGAAGGGACCTGAGTCACATGCATTGCTCTCCTTAGACTTAATTTTCAGAAGGGCCACCTCCAGGATGGAGTTAAGCTAGGTAGCTCAGTTTCCAGGTGAAGCCATGGGCTCTGAGCATGCACAGCAATGGAGACAACAGGGGAGGATGGGAGAGCAAAAGTGAATGGGGATGGGGAAGACAAAACACTGTACAGTCCTTCCCACCCATCATATGGCCAGGCTGGAATCCTGACCCCAGTTAGAGATGACATCACCCCTCCCCGCCTCTATCCTTCATTCTCTGCTTCATTTGTACCAAGAAAGCAGGCTATATCCACCCGAAACGGCCTGAGGGCCCAACCATTATCTAGTGAGCCTCTCCTTTTATTGCGGTTTCTTCCAGCCGGAGATACTGATCAGTACTCAAGGTACCTACCGATGAGACCTTCCATCCCTAAGTCTCAAGGAGGCAGGGGCTCTCAGGGTGCTTGGATTCTAATCCTGGCTTTGAGGCTTCCCCCTCATTGTGGGACCATTCCAATCTTCTTACCTGCTTTCTACTGAGGGACCTTTCAAAGGTAAGGAAACAGGCAGGGAGGCCTCTCAAACATCTTTCTTCACTATCCAGGCCTGAGGGGCGGGACGGGGCGGGGCGGGGCAGACCGTGGCCTCCGCGCTCTATGTCCAGTGCTGGCTCAGTTGAGTCACGGAGTGCCTGGGAGCGCCCACCGCAGGTGGCTAAGGGTGCAGCCGTGTGCCCCACCCTCTCCCCCGGCCTTCCCGCCCACTCGTCCCGCGGCTGCACCTGGACAGTCATGACCCGCGTGGGCAGCAGCCGATGGGCTGTCAGGAATTGGAATCAGGGTTCCACCACACTTACTGCGCTCTACGCTGCTCCGCGCCAGTGCCAACCGCAAACTCAAAGCCAGGCTGAGCGCAGTCCAGAACAGCATCGTGCATGGAGTGGCGGGCTCTTGACGGCAGCTGGCAGCTAACTTGCCCTCCTACCGTGAGTCAGGCCCACCCACCTCTGAGAGGCCACACCTACTTTCGTGGCCACGCCCCTGCTTGGGAGGTGCGTGCACTCTGTCTCGCGCTCAAAGGCCAATCTGAACGGACTGCACAGCGATGCGCGCCTCAGCGGTCCCAGACTTGCGATGACACGCAACAGCCACAAAAGCACATACATGTGGGCATGCGCTGACATTCTCATCTCTCTTTTGCAGGCTGTGATAATGTGTCGTCCATATTCTTCACCTCTCTCTTCTTCCCTTAGAGCTCCTCACAGTTCCTGATGTGCAAAACGCCTGAAGTCAGGGCCAAGAGAGCCTTAGAAGTAGGGCAATACAAAGAAGCAACCTCCCTTCAACAAGGACCCAGCTTGACTACAAGCTGGAGGAGCAGCAGGTTTTCTCTGAAGACTGACCAGTAAGGACACTGTCTTTAGAGGAGACAAGATCATATAAGAAGCTTCTTACAGAATGGAAAGCCCCGCCTTTCCAGCACTCTCACCCGAATTCTTGGAGGAAAAGACATAAGGGGAAGTCAGGCAGTCAGAAGCTATTCTGTGTGACCATGGTGGCCTATTGCTTTCCTATACACTACCCAAATGGGGTCCCGGGGCTACGCCCAAGTCAGACTCCAGTAGGACCAGAGACCCACTGATGATCCAGAACTGGCTCCTGCAGTCAAAGCCAAACCCAGACCAAAGGACACTGAGCCCTTCAAGAGGGCTGCAAGACGGATTCCCTCCTAAGACGCTTTCCTGTGGAGTAACTATAGTGTTCAGGGTGGAGGCACACTGGGGGGGGGGTTGTCTGGCAGGATGTCCCCTCCCTTCCCACTCTTGGCAAGAGGATGCTCAGCAGGGAGGACGGATGGGACTCAATGGTTTTCCTTCCTCCATTTCTGGCAGGTGAGACACTGTGGGGCCTTGAGGACTGTGCCTGAGTTTGGCTTTGCCTAAAAAAGGAAGCAATGCGGCTGAGCCTGAGAAGCTTGCTGCAGGAACAAGTAAGAGCTATGTACTGCTGCCCGTCCCCCACCCCCTTGCCGGGAATCTTGGCAGTGGGTGTTGGCTTCACTCCACAGACCTCGGGCCTCTGAATGGACTAGAAAGTGCTTGATGCTTCTGCCTGAGTCCTGAGGATGGGAACAGTGTGTGTGAGTCCCTCAAAGAGTGTGCCTCCCAGGGGGCACCAACTAACCTCCAGCTCCCAATACACAAGGTTGCTGTGGAGTTGGCATTGTGAACAAGCAGAGGACAGGGGGCAGGGGCTGGGGGTGGTGGGGGACGTCCAGCAGAACAATTTTATCTCAGGCTTGCTCTGCCAGGGAGCAAGGTCTTGTAGGAAGCAGAGGTTTGTAGCCCTCAGGCCTATAGTCACACCTCAGCCTGCCCTTTTCCATCCCTTCTGGAAAAAGTGAGCAGATCTTCTTGGCTGTGACTCAGGCCCTTGAGGAAGCAGCTGCCCTCCTTCCTCTGGCCTCATCATCAGACGGAGAGGGCACAGGAGACCCAGTCTCCACCCAGCCCTGTCCAATTTGGGCTACCTGCCTGAATTGAGCTCAGGCCGAATTGCTCCTGCTGCCAAATTCCTTGGGACACCCTTCCCATCATCCCTACTCCCTGATCAGCCACCAGAAAAATCTTATCCTTTTGTCTTGCGGTGCTTCCCACTTCCGAAAGACACACAGACATCCTAGGGGATGGGATCAGCAGGGATGCAATGGTCGGGCTCAGGGCTGGACTTGAGGCAGACACCAAAAGAAGAACAAACAGAATAGTCCAGGAGCCTTTTCTCTAAAGGGAGATAGGTTTAGGGAAGAAGAAAGGGAAGAAATGTGGTCATAGGTAAAGATAGCCCAGGCCAGGGTGACCTTGACCCCTCAGTCTTCAGTCTCCAGGGACTGCCCCTGACTGTTCCTGTCAACCTAGGAGCCCCAAAGGAAAGACAGCCCTTGATGCTAAGTCTATCCTGCCACAATGGCTTTGGCTCAGAACAGGGAGTCCCTGTGTCTTACTTCCTGGAACAGCTGGCCTGCCCTGTCTGTCTACAGGCAGGTGGAGGGGTTTCCTGAAACCCAGAGGCACTGCTCTTAGCAGAGTGCCCCTGCTTTCAACCAAGGACCCTAGGGAATGTTCCTTTCCTCCCACAGTCAGGCTTCTGCGGAGAAGAAGGGCCTTTTGTCTGCAGATGACTGTGGTCATGTTCAACCCCGGGGAAAGGGCAGCTCCTGGGGCCTCTGACCTGACCCTTGACCCCACACAAGGACAGAGACGCCTGCCCTGCCCCTGCCCTCCACCCTAAATGAGCTGCTGCAGTTTATCATGTTGTTGTTTTTCATGGAGGAACACTGCTGGCTTGCTCACTGACTCATGCTTAGCTGGCTTTCTTAAAGCCTAGGATCACTTGCTCAGGTAATGGTACAGCCCATAGTGCTCTGGGTCCTCCTACAACAATTAACACACACACACACACACACACACACACACACACACACACACACACACACACACACAAATCCCCCACAGACCAACTTGATCTGAGAATCCCTCTATTGAAATTTCCTTTTCAGATGACTCTGGGCTGTATGAAGTTAGAGCTCACTAGGATAGTGCCAAGGGGGAAACTTCTCCCACTTCCACCAGGCTGAAATGCTCTGAAATGTCATTTTTCTTCTTTCTTTTTCTTTTTTCTTTCCTCTCTTTCTTTTTCTTTCTTTCTTTCTTTCTTTCTTTCTTTCTTTCTTTCTTTCTTTTTTT
>CABHPH010092695.1:0-16264 GCA_902168325.1 Peromyscus nudipes
AAGGCAAGGTCTCCCATGGGGAGTCAGCAGACCTGGTACATTCAGTTGAGGCAGGTTCAAGCCCCTCCTCCCTGTACCAAGGCTGCACAAAGTGTGCCATCATAGGCACTGGGCTACAAAAAGCCAGCTCGTGCACTAGGGACTGGTCCCAATCCCACTACCTCTTAAACAGTTCAAGCTAAACAACTGTCTCACCTATCCAGAGTACCTAGTCCAGTACCATGGGGGCTCCTCAGCTATTGGTCCACAGTTCATGCGTTTCTACTAGTTTGGCTGGTCTTCTCTATACATTTTCCCATCATGATCTTTATGTCCCTTGTTCATAGAATCCCTCCTCTCTCTCTCTCACTGATTGGACTCCTGGAGCTCAACCTGGTACCCAGCCATGGATCTCTGCATCTGCTTCCATCAGTCACTGGATGAGGGTTCTATGATGACAGTTAGGGTATTCACCAATCTGATCATCAGAGTAGGGCAGTTCAGGCACTCTCTCAACTATTGCCAGCAGTCTAAGGTGGGATCATCCTTGTGGATACCTGGGAACTTCCCTAGAACTCTGTTTCTCCCTAATCCCGTGGTGTCTTCATTTATCATGATATCTCTTTCCTTGCTCTCTCACTCTGTCCCTGTTCCAGCTTTTAAACATCCTGTTCCCCTATGTTCTCATGCCTCATCCTTTGCCCTCCATTACCTCCCCTCACCCTGAGTTTGCTCATGTATGTCTCCTTTGCTGGGCAATCCATGTGTCCTTCCTAGGGTCCTCCCTGCCAGCTAGTTTTTGGAGCTGTGGGTTACAGTCTGGTTATCCTTTGCTTTACATCTAGTATCCACTTATGAGTGAGTCATGTTTGTCTTTCTGAGTCTGGGTTACCTCACTCAGGATGATATTTTCTAGTTCCATACATTTGCCTGCAAATTTCATGATGTCATTGTTTTTCTTTGCTGAGTAGTACTCCATTGTGTATATGTACCACATTTTCTTAATCCATTCTTCAGTTGAAGGGCATCTAGGTTCTGGCTATTACAAATAATGCTGATATGAACATAGTTGAACATGTGTCCTTGTGGTTTGATTGAGTATTCCTTGGGTATATCCCAAGAGTGATAAAGCTGGGTCTTGATGAAGATTGATTCCCAATTTTCTGAGAAACTGCCATACTGATTTCCAAAGTGGCTGTATGTCAGGGACAAGGACAGAATCTCTAGTTAGTGGAAAAATACAGACCCCCATAAGACAGGGAACTAGATCATCTTACAGTCAGGCTGCCTAGCAACAGGACATTGAGTAGAGCCCTTGACCTTTTTACCCTGTAAACATCCTGTTAGCTTGCCCCACCTTATGCAGATAACAGCCTCTTGCTCCCCCCACCCTGCAGGAACTATATAAACCCTCCTGGAGAAAAATAAAGTGGCACCTTGATCAGAAATCTTGACTTGGTGTATTTCCTTTGTGTCTCCTGTCCTATCATTCCATCCCTAGGGTGGTCGAGAACCCGTTGAAGCCCTGCTGGACGGGGCAGCTGTACAAGTTTGCACTCCCACCAACAGTGGAGGAGTGTTCCCCTTGCTCCACATCCTCTCCAACATAAGCTGTCTGCAGTACTTTTGATTTTAGCCATTCTGACAGGTGTAAGATGGTATCTCGGAGTCGTTTTGATTTACATTTCCCTGATGACTAAGGATGTTGAGCAATTCCTCAAATGTCTCTCGCCCATCTGAGATTCTTCCATTGAGAATTCTGTTTAGCTCTATAGCCCATTTTCTAATTGGATTGTGAGGTATTTTGATGTCTAGTTTCTTGAATTCTTTATATATTTTAGAGATCAGCCCTCTGTCACATATGGAAGTGGTGAAGATCTTCTCCCATCCTGTAAGCTGTCATTTTGTCTTATTCACTATGTCCTTTGCCCTACAAAAGCTTCTCAGTTTCAAGTGGTCCCATTTATTAATTGTTGCTCTCAGTGTCTGTGCTACTGGTGTTATATTTAGGAAGTGAACTCTGGTACCAATGCATTCAAGACTACTTCCTACTTTCTCTTCTATCAGGTTCAGAGTAACTGGATTAATGTTGAGGTCTTTGATCCACTTGGACTTGAGTTTTGTGCATGGTGATAGATATGGATCTATTTGCAATCTTCTACATGTTGACATCCAGTTATGCCAGCACCATTTATTGAAGATGCTTTCTTTTTTCCATTGTACAGTTTTGGCTTCTTTGTCAAAAATCAGGTGTTCATAGGTGTGTGGGTTATTGTCAGGGTCTTCAATTCTATTCCATTGGTCCACATGTCAGTTTTTATGCCAATACCAAACTGTTTCTATTACTATAGCTCTGTAGCAGAGCTTGAGGCCAGAGATGGTGATGTGTACTCAGTATCCTATTTCCAGTCTTTGTCCTTTTGTGACATGAGAGCACCAGAGAATCCCCTTATTTCTCCAAAGAACATAATAGCTGTTAAGAATCTCTGCATTCCTACCATGAAATTACTAAACAAATGTATCACAAGCAGGGATTATTTTCTAGCACACTAGACAATTTTAGGGCAGTGAAAATTCTTTATGCTGCTGTGTATACATGGTTGCATTTTCATGTTAATTAAATTAAATTAAATCTGTACAGCATAATATAGGAATCAAGCCGGGCGGTGGTGGCGCACGCCTTTAATCCCAGCACTCGGGAGGCAGAGCCAGGTGGATCTCTGTGAGTTCGAGGCCAGCCTGGGCTACCGAGTGAGTTCCAGGAAAAGGCGCAAAGCTACACAGAGAAACCCTGTCTCGAAAAACCAAATACACACACACACACACACACACATATATATGAATCAATATATAAGCAATGACTTTCTTCTGATAATGATAAATGAGTTATGGTACATTATTATAACTCATGCCCCCAAAATGGAAGTTGTCAATACAGTGAAATACAGGAGGGAGGGTCTCTTTATATGGGCAAATTGTCAACAGCTGTGGTTTCTCTTAACATTTACTTTACTTCTGACAGGGCCATAAGAACATCACTGTTATAGTTCAGAATCACCCCCACTGTCATCATAAATGCTCCAACCCCATGTTAGTGGTGAATATCTACAATGTATCTCTTTTAAACAGAGAAGGTGATACGCAGACATTATAGAAGGTATTTTCCACATTTCCCATGAAAATAAATGTTTTCTATGTCAATTGTTAGTTTTATTTGACCTAAGAATCTAAGGCTTATTTTTAAGATTTATTTTATTTTTAATTGTGTGTGTGTGTTCATGCACAAGTGTACACGCTAACATGAATGCAGGTGCCTCTAAAGGCCAGAGGATCATGATCCTTGGAGCTGAAATGTGAGGTGACTCTGAGCTGGTTAGGTATGTCCAGCTCATCAGGTTGTCTGCAACATCAGCATGAACACTTACGCTCAAATATCTCCCTTTGAGCATTTAAGAGACAAGGATTTATCTCTCTTTGTTTATATAATCCCTTAAATTTCAACAAAATGGCTGCCTACACAAGATCGTGACAATAGCAATACTGCCTGATAGCCCAAATGATAAGAGGTAAATCTCACAAGACTCCACCCATAGCAGAATGCATACAGGAAAGTAAGGACTGCTGGGAAAAGGAGAACCATTATTTGTTGGGGACAAGTCCACAATTTATTATCTCACACCTAGTAGTCAGGGATAAAATATATACATTCTTGCAGCCTTATTAACTGGCACATGAAGGCCATGACCTTCATAGAGCAAAATCATTGGAATTCTTTGAATCATGTCTTCTCAATAGCTTGTGAACTCTCACACTGATATCTGGGAATTTCTGTCTGGAAGTCTATTGTTTGTTGATGAAGTCAAATTAGGTTTGACCATTTTCTGTCTGGAAGTCTATTGTTTGTTGATGAAGTCAAATTAGGTTAAGGCTATTTTGACTGATACAGACACGAATAGAATCCGTAATACAAGCAGTGACTGAAAATGTGGCTGAGACGCTTAGGGAAGTGCTGCAGCTCCAGTGTTAGGTCTGCAAAGATGGCTGTCACTGTATTATGTGTGTATGTGTGTGTATTAATTACGATCAAATGCAAACTACAGCCACTTCCATGATGCTGTGCTGTCTGCTTGAGCTGGGTCTGTGCTACTTCTTAGGCAGAATGTCCACACTACCCAGCCATCTCACAGGGCTGATCCTTCAGTATGAACACTCTGAGACAGCAGCTTCATATTCTTTGGAAAGAAGAGCCCAAGAATCTCAGAAGCCTCTACTTCTTATGTTATAGGGGGTTCAATCCAAGGGTTCAGTTGGGTTGGCTCTGAGCATGCCGAGTTTGTTGTGTGGGGTGACAAAGAATTGTATGTCCTGGAAAGAAGAGCAAGATGGAGAAAAGGAGAGCAACAGACTCAGGGATGCAAAGGAACTCCACAGTGGGATAATGGACAGGAAAAACAAAGCCACCGCTGCAGAGAAAGCAGTGGCTTCTGATTGGACAGTGCAGAAAGTGTAACTGCTCTGGAGCTCACAGCTGAGCTCAGGCTTGGTGGTCATGGCCTACTTCCCCTTCCCCTTCAGAGGTCTCACTGCAGTTACCACCAAACACCCCCAGGGCATTTTCTTCTAGTAGCCCTTAGCACTCTATAACAGTTGCAAAATTCAAGGGTGGTGGATGTGGGGTGGAACGGGGGAAGAGGTGTTTTTAAACAAGAAGGAATCCTGGAGAAGTAGCCTCTCTCAGGGTACTGCTTTCCTAATCTACCTAAGTTCTAGGACCTACCTTCACTTAGACCACTAAAAATGCAACAATTCAGTACTGGTGGGGCAGATCATCTTCACACCTACATCTCTCACCTCCAGAATGATGGATTCTCCACCTCAGAGTGCTAGACACCTTCACTGCCTTGGCCATCCCCTGCAAAGGGCCACTGTCTTGCTTCCTCCCAGAGCACAGCTTAATACCTCCATCCTGTCTCCCCTCCCCCACCCAGGTAGTTCCCCAAGGCAGAATGCACATCCCTGTCAGTTGCTTCTCTCAGGAAAATACAAGAGCATGCTGCTAAGGAGGGGGGGAGAGAGAGAGAGAGAGAGAGAGAGAGAGAGAGAGAGAGAGAGCATTCACAGACTGAACTGAAAGTCCTGGACCAGAGATGCTGGGCAGGGTTGTAGCATTGGCTTTTCCTCCATAACAGACACCTTGGGAGAACATTCAGTATCCTCCTGCCTATGACCAACTGTGATCCTGAAGGAAATGAGACCTCTGTGAGATTTCTCTTGTCTCAATTGTTGTCTCCCATGGCTTTCCACTACCCCATTTCCTAAGAATTTGCCAAACAAAGGCTCAAAGTCTTGATCCTGATTCTGAAGTTGCTATAAAGTTGAATTTCAAGTGTTGTTGCTGTGCAGACAGTCATGTTTACAAGCTCCCTGTCTTAGGCTTCTATTGCTACAAGGAAACACCCTGACCAAAAAACAAGTTGGGGGGGAAAGGGTTTCTTTGTCTTACACTTCTGTATTGCTCTCCATCATTGAAGGAATTCAGGACAGGAACTCAAACAGGGCAGGAGCCTAGAGTCAAGGAGGTGATACAGAGATCATTGAGGGATGCTGCTTACTGGCTTACTCTCCATGGCTTGCTCAGTCTGTTTTCTTATAGAACCCAGGACCGCCACCCATAATGGAGTGGGTCCCTGCCATCAACCACTAATTAAGAAAATGCCTTACAATTGGATCTTATGGAGGCATTTTCTCAATCTTAGTTCCCTCCTTTCAGGTAACTGTAGCTCCTGTCAAGTTGACATGAGACAGGCTAGCACATGCCTTTAAAGTTGAAAATCTGAAAGTGAGTTTTTACCCATTGGAGGGATTTCCCATTTTCTGGCTTCTATTCTGGGAGTTCACAGCTCCAGATCTATAAGTTGGCTGTCAGTACTCAGACCAACCACCCAGCTGCTGATGAAGAAGCAACTTACTGTTCCATGTGCCCACAACCAAGATGCCAGTAGATGAATCTGCAAGATAAAAAGCTGGAATCTTAATTAACTTCTCAGAAGATTCTGCTACTAACTAAACTTGGAAAACAGCTGCATAATGAGTGGTGAAGTTCAAACCCGTACACAATTGTAAAGTGACCTTTTCATACTAGAATTGACATCTGAAGTTTAGAATTTAGTAATTATACACAGTTACCTAACTAGAGGATAGTAATGATGTAGATGTTTCCTTAAATTCAAATTTTCTTTGTAGCTGGCAGATTTCCTGTGTCCCACACAGTCAGGACAAATCTCTCACCTACAGTCCCACAGCCTTTATAAAATAATCACACACAGGCTTAATATTATTTATAACTGCTCAGCCATTAGCTCAGGCTTATTACTGACTGGCTTTTACACTTAAATTAACCCATAATTCTTATTTATATTTAGTCACGTGGCTTGGTACCTTTCCTCAGTTCTGCCTTGTCATCTTGCTTCCTCTGTGTCTGGCTGGTGACTCCTGACTCTGCCCTTCCAGAATTCTCCTCATCTGCTTACCCACCTATACTTCCTGCCTGGCTACTGGCCAATCCATGTTTTATTAAACCAGTGTACAAAAGCATTATCCCATAGTATATCCCCTTTTCTGTCTAAACAAAAAGGAAGGTTTTAACTCTAACATAGTAAAATTACATATAATAGAACAGTTATCAAGCAAGAATTACAGTTACAATATCTAGTCTATTTGTATTTTGCAAATTTAAAGAAAATACTCTGTCCTATATTTGTGAGTCTAAAGTTTCATATATAATTTATCTTTTATCATAACTAAGGAAAATTATAATTGTAACTATCTAGTCTTCAACTACATCCATCAAAGAAGGATATAATATTACCTAAGTAAACAAGAAATGCATTGTAAGCAACTTCCAAAATTCTGGAAATGACAGAGACAGCTGCCTGCCTGGACAGTTATCCAAAGTTCCTCTGCAACATTAGGACAGCCATTCTTCAGCCTATAGGTCTAGAGTCTCTCAGTTACTTCTCTCTGTGTCCTGTAGAATGTCTGGCAGTTTCTTCTGCAAAGCAGGAACCTGAAGGATCATCTCACCTTGCAAAGTTCAGTGGTCACCTTCCTAAGGGTCCTGCATGTCCAGTCAATACAGCATTTTGTCAAGCAGTCCAGGCAAGAACAGTTTCTTGCCCAAATGGCTATTTTTGCCAAGAAGAGTGTCTTCAATGCCCATCTTCCTCTTTGAAGTAAATTGGTGCTGCTGGGAGTAGATGTGTCTCACTGTCCAGAAAGCCTAGGTTTTTAAAACATTTTAAATGCCATATTCTGTAGGTCTTTGAAGTATTTGAAGATTACCTACCTAATTGAAATGTATCTATGTATACCTAGAAAACTTAACATGATTATAAGTTTGACTATCATAGAAGACTAATTATTAATCTGTATATATTAATTATTCATTACAATTTAAATGAGTTACATAAACATAATACCTTGAACAAGAGTGGAAATATATATACAGTATAGCAAAATTAACTTTAAATTTGTATCTATAAACTAAAATCCATAGCAATGTAAAACATTTTAAACCAGTTGTTGCTCTTTAAAAGTAGGTTCATTAATCTACCCTTTCATCCTATCATATCTATACTATCCCCTTCTTTAGAAAAAGATTCCGTTTATAATCAACCTGCTTTAAATAAAAATAAACATTTATAAACAATATTTTGAGAATTTGGGTGTAGCTTCTCATACTGCTGGATGAAGGCACTGGCAATCTTCTGGGGATCCTGAGAAAATTAAAAATTATGGTCAAGTCCTGATTGGAGTAGTCTGTGATGCTATATTCTCTGAGCCATTGCCTTGAAGCTGTTTTTGGGTGTTGGATCATCTGGGCCTCTCAGGAAGTTTTTCTTGATCAAACCATATTAGCCTGGAAGCAATCCACAGGTTCTCTTCTTCTGTGGAAACAAAAGCAGAACCTCTTTTCCAAAGTAGCATATCCTTGGACATAAACTTTGAAGTCCAGATATCTTTAAAATATATATATTGAAAAAAATAAAATAAAATAATTAAAATATATATGTATATATATATATGGCTTAACTTAACAACTTTTACAATCAAATGTCTTTCTGCAGTTAAAAATCCCAATTTATTTAAAGGAATTTTTTATTTGCTCTTTAAAGGCCTCTAGCCTCTTCATGAAGTTATTTAAAGGTCTCTTTCTTCTGCTTCTACTTTGTGATGTTCAGGTCTTGGTGTTGTGGCTAGGTTCTGGTGATGTCATATTGCTCTTTATGTTGTTGTATGTATTTTTGCACTGGCATCTGCCCATCTCTTCCTCCAGTAGGTGCAAGAGGTGCTTGTGTCTGAGCAAGCTGCTATTGGTCCAATCTGTGTTTGCTGTGTCTGTGTCTCAGGGGGCCCCTCTAGGTCCAATCTTACTCTTTGTCTAGTTGGAGCTGGCAGATTCTGTATCTCAGGGAGCTACTCTTGGCCCAATCCAAGCTAGCTGGATTCTGTGACTCGGGGTGTCGCTCTTGGTCTTATCAGAGCTCTTGGTCCAGTCAGAGGTGGTGGAATTTGTGTCTCAGGAGGTCACTCTTGGTCTAATGAGAGCTGGTGGATTCCTTGTCTCAGGAAGTTACTGGGGTTGCAGGCAGATGGGTATAGGGGTAGAGCATGGGTCTTGTAGATTGCAGGGTTCAATGGGGGATTTTGGTGAGGGAGCCTAGCCATGGGGAGTTTTCCCTGCTGGCCAGCAACTGGGGCAGAGTTAGGTGGGGATTCCCAGGAACTGGCTGTTCCAGGGTCTGGGTCCCAGAGGTAGGACTCTCTGGGTGGGAGAGGAGTCACTCACCTCTTGGTCCAATAGGAGGTGGTGGATTCCTTTTCTCAGGAAGTTACTGGGGTCACAGGTGGGTATTGGGGTAGGGCATGGGTCTTGTAGATTGCAGGGTCCAATGGGGGCATTACAAATAGATCCATATCTATTACCATGCACAAAACTCAAGTCCAAGTGGATCAAAGACCTCAGTATAAAACCAGTTACACTGAACCTGATAGAAGAGGAAGTAGGAAATAGTCTTGAATACATTGGCACAGGAGATCACTTCCTACATATAACACCAGTAGCACAGACACTGAGAACAACAATTAATAAATGGGACCTCCTGAAACTGAGGAGCTTTTGTAGGCCAAAGGACACGGTCAACAAGACAAAACAAAACAACAGCCTACAAAATGGGAAAAGATCTTCACCAACCCCACATCTGACAGAGGGCTGATCTCCAAAATATATAAAGAACTCAAGAAACTAGACATCAAAATACCTAACAATCCAATTAAAAAATGGGCTATAGAGCTAAACAGAGAGTTCTCAAAGGAAGAATTTCAAATGGCTGAAAGACATATAAAGAATTGCTCAGCATCCTTAATTATCAGGGAGATGCAAATCAAAACAACTCTGAGATATCATCTTACACCTATCAGAACGGCTAAGATAAAAGCACTGCAGACAGTTTATGTTGGAGAGGATGTGGAGCAAGGGGAACACTCCTCCACTGTTGGTGAGAATGCAAACTTGTACTGCCACTTTGGAAATCAGTGTGGCAGTTTCTCAGAAAATTGGGAATCAATCTTCATCAAGACCCAGCTTTATCACTCTTGGGCATATACCCAAGAAATACTCAATCATACCACAAGGACACATGCTCAGCTATGTTCATATCAGCATTATTTGTAACAGCCAGAACCTGGAAACAACCTAGATGCCCCTCAACTGAAGAATGGATTAAGAAAATGTGGTACATATACACAATGGAGTACTACTCAGCAAAGAAAAGCAATGACATCATGAAATTTGCAGGCAAATGTATGGAACTAGAAAATATCATCCTGAGTGAGGTAACCCAGACTCAGAAAGACAAACATAGTATGTACTCACTCATAAGTGGATACTAGATATAAAGCAAAGAAAAAAGTAATCAGGCAACAACCCACAACTCCAGAGAAGCTAACTAACAGGGAAGACCCAAAGAGGGATGCATGGATCACCCTGGGAAGAGGAAATAGATAAGATCTCCATGAGTAAACTGGGGATGAGGGGTGGGCAATGGAAGGTAGGGAATAGGGGATGAGAACATAAGGGAATGGGATGGTTGAGCTGGAACAGGGAGGGAAGGGGAATGCAATGAACAAGATACCATGTAGAGAGAGACATCATGGGGATAGAGAGAAACCCAGTGCTAAGAAAGTTGCCAGGAATCCCCGAGGATGCCCCAGCCTGGGCTACTAGCAATAGTGGAGAGGGTGCCTGAACTGAACTGGTTTGCCCCAGGGATCAGACCGGTGAATACCCTGTCATCACAGAACTTTTCTCCAATGACTGATGGAAGCAGATGCAGAGATCCACAGCCAGTCACCAGACAGAGCTCCAGGAGTCCAGTCAAAGAGAGAGAACAGGGATTCTATGAGCAAGTGCATCAGGATCATGATGGGGAAATCTGCAGAGACGACCAAACCAAGCTAGAGGGAACTCATGAAAGTTGGATCAATGGCTGTGGAGCCTACATGGGACTGGACTAGACCCTCTGCATGGAGAGACAGTTGTGTAGCTTGATCTGCTTGCGAGGCCCCCTGGTGGTAGGATCAGAATCCATCTCTGGTGCATGAGCAGGCATTTTGGAGCCCACTACCTGTGATGGAATACCTTGTGCAGCCTTGAGGCAGGGGGAAAGGCTTGGAACTTGCCTCTACTGGATGTGCCTCCCCATGGGAGGCCTTGCCTTCTTGTGGGTGGGCATGAGAGTGGGTTGGGAGGGGGAGGCTGGGGGGGGGCCGGAGGAGGAAAGAGGAGGATTTTTGATTGGTATGTAAAATGAATGAAAAAATTTTCTTAATAATAATTAAAAAGATAAGGAAATAAATAAATATATATAAATATATAAATAAATCCCAAAGACAATGTAATCCAGACCCTCTGTGTGATTTCCATCTTTACGTGGCTTTTTTTTATATTACTTTTACTGTCTCTTTAAAGACATTATTTTTAAAATTATCCTTTTTTATTTAACTGTCTGTCCTCCTTTTTCCTCTTTCAAGCCTATGTACATTTTTATACACATTGCAAACTGTTTAAAGTCTTATTGCATCTGAATCTGCCTTATTGTGAATCTATAATCGTTTTCTGACCAGGAGAGATTTTAAACTGCGAAACTTTGTGGCCAGGACGAAAAGTGCAGCTTTGGCTGCTGACTCTGCCCAATTCAGCTTCCCAATATGTCACACATCACCAACTCTTGTTGTGTACTAGGAAAAGCTAAATCCACCATTCAGCATACTGTGTGGCTTGGAGATGCCTCTGTGTACCATGGCGGGAATCCATCATGCTGCTTGGCTCAAGCCCACGTGCTGTGAACCCATCATAGTGTAGCTCAAGTCTGCACGCCACAGCATCTCTGTACCTTAGCATCTCTATGTCTCGATCTGCATGAGAAATGAAGTAGAGAGCTAGTTTTTGCTCCATTATTGTGTGTTTAAAAGCCCTTTTTAAACTCTTTTAGGCCTTATGGAAATTCAAGAGCCCCGCATTGGGAGCCAAAATGTAGCTGGAAGATTTCCTGTGTCCCACCTGGCCCACAGTCAGAACAAATCTCTCACCCACAGTCCCACAGCCTTTATAAAATAATCACACACAGGCTTAATATTATTTATAAATGTTCGGCCATTAGCTCAGGCTTATTACTGACTAGCTCTTACACTTAAATTAACCTATAATTCTTATTTATGTTTAGTCACGTGGCTTGGTACCTTTCCTCAGTTCTGCCTTGTCATCTTGCTTCCTCTGTGTCTGGCTGGTGACTCCTGACTCTGCCCTTCCAGAATTCTCCTCATCTGCTTACCCACCTATACTTCCTGCCTGGCTACTGGCCAATCCATGTTTTATTAAACCAGTGTACAAAAGCATTATCCCACAGCATTTCTTCATTAGACATTTGCATTCTGTCTCTCCCTGAGCCTTGACCTCAATCACAAATCTACATAGTCACTATAATTTTTTAATTTGCACAAATATGATGACAAAGTATGCAACCTTCCCATTTGGTTTCTTCTTTTAGTACAGTATTTAGGCCTCCTCCACAGTCATGCATTGTAGTAAACAGTTTGCCTCTTTTTGCAGCAATAAGACTCTGCAATTTACTCATCTATTGGATAATGAAGGAGTGACTGTTTACTGTTCAGGACTTTGCCAAAGTATGACCCTAATGTTATTTCATGAGACTATGTCTTCCTAGTCAGAGATAAATATTGAGAAGTTGGATTGTGCATTGAGTAAGTATACATTTATCTATTTGAGGTATCTTCATCTTGATTTACAAATGGCTGTACCAGTTACATTGTGTTAAGTGTCCATGCAAACCTCTGCAGATAGTTGCTCCATTCTTTAGCTTCTTGTTCTCAGGTCAGAAATGTGCTTTTCATGCTTGGATACAGAAGCACTGTGGGATAAATTCTTTACAAAAATCTTTGCCAGTTGGTGGCTTGAAGTTTTATCTCTATACCCTAATTCCACATAGCCAAACTTTTTATGCTGATGAGATTTAATGTTCACTATTGTCCTATATTGTGACTTTGTTTTCTGAACTCTAAACAAAGCAACAATGGTTTTTCTGTTACATTAATTCAAGGATTATGAGAGGTTTGGTTTGAAAGTCAGATTAGTCTGTCCATTCTCCGTATATGGTGTGAAATAATAATGTTCACTTTATCTACTGTGATGTTCAGTAGCTCCAACAATTTTTCATAGTAAAATGTGCCCTTCCAATTTAATCATGGTGATATTTTCTATAATTCTGTTTCTGGTGCTGTCTGTTTACACTCTTGTCATGAGTTGTGAGCTACACATCTGTGTATGTGTCTATGTTCTGGCGAGAGCTCCACCTCAACCCCTGGCACCCTGGCATCCCTATACCCGAAGAGCCTGGAATGTTCTGGTGGAAGCCCTACCTCAACTCCCCTCCCCCATCTCTTTCCCCAAACCTGCCCCCTCAAAGCCTGCCAAACATGGCTCCTCCCCCAGAGAGGCTCAAGACCACTCCAATAGGGTATTTAAACTACATCCCAGAAAACAGACACGTGGTTTTCTGGTCTCTTGTCCCCATCTCCTCTCTGGAGGGCTGGGGAATCACCCAGAACACTTTACCCATTAAACTGGGGCTTTTTCTTTCTTTCTTTTTTTATTTTTATTATTAAGGAATTTTCTATTCATTTTACATACCAACCACAGATTCCCTCACCCCTCCCTCCTCCCAACCCCCAGACTTTCTCCCAAACCTACCCCCCATTCCCACCTCCTCCAAGGCAACGTCTCCCATGGGAAGTCAGCAGAGCCTGGTACATTCAGTTGAGGCAGGTCCGAGACCTTCCCCCTGCACCAAGGCTGCACAAGGTGTCAAACTGGGGCTTTTTCTAATTTGGTCTCATTTGGTCTGATTTGGATTGCTGGGTCAGTGGAGAGGCCTATCAGGGTGCAAAAAACCTTTCAGTCTACCCTAATGTCCTGATTATCAAAGCCTTACAGGAACTTTGGATTCCAAGCAGGTGTGTAAAATACAGAGCTATTCAAACTTTGGGAGTCTGAGGCTATTTGGTTTCTTGTAAGCATATCTAAACACAATTGAGTTTGGAAAAAAGTTTCCAGGCAATAATCATTCCAATTCCAGGTGCACAATCAAGCATAAAGTGTGACTATATAGAAACTCCTTTGCAAAGCATGTTATGCTCATGAAGATAGGTTCTATAGCTTAAAGGCCTAGAAGCTAGTGTGTCTCTGAATGAGATACCATGAAGTTCAGCAGGCCATTAAATACATGTGAAATCTTCCTTGAGGGTCGTTCTAGTGAGTGAGAGCTAAAGATAAAGGTCTAGGGAGAGAGAGTCTGGGCTAATCATTCTGAGGGATTTGTATGAGTTCTGTCTCCACAGATAGCAAAAGATCACTGGGTCATTAATAAAATCCACTTCTGCCCTTCTAGGTGGAATGCAGGTATTTTATTTCCTCAGTTGAGGGGACAAACCCTGCGTGTTTAACATTCTCTAATGCTTTGTGGGCACAAAGACCTATGTGCCACTAACAAAGAATAATAACAAAGTGTTATGCTATTGGTGTACATCTTTACTTCCATATATTTTGTTCTTATTTCATAGTTGTGCTGAATAATTTCATGACCCAAGCTAAAGTCATCTGAGAAGAGGGACCCTCAAATGAGAAAGTGTCTGCATAAGATCCATCTGTAAGGCATTTTCTTAATTAGTGATTGATGAGGGAGTGCCCAGGCCACTGTGGGTGGTGCCATCTCTAGGCTGGTAGTCTTGGGTTCTATAAGAAAGTAGGCTGAACAAGCCATGGGGAGCAAACAGGTAAGGAGCACCTGCCCTGGTCTCTGCATCAACTCCTGACTCCAGGTTCCTGTCCTGTTTGAGTCCCTGCCCTGACTACCTTCACCAATGAACTATTATGCGGAAGTGTAAGTCAAATAAAAACTTTGTTCCCCAACTTGCTTTTCATCATGGTGTTTCATTTCAGCAATAGAAACCATAACCAAGACAATAGTGTACTCATTACAAAAAATAGTGTGAAATTAGTGTCATGTTGTGATTCTATGATTTTGTTTCATTTCTCCAAAGAGATGTATTAAATGATGGTGCCACTCCATCAAGGATTGTGTAAGGGCAACCCATTAAGCCTAAAAAATGATTAAATCTCATGAGGATGCATTTCTTCACAATATAATATGTAGATGAACATGAAGTACAGCCCAAAGACAAGATGCTTTCACTGAAGAACTCTACAAGATGTTTAAGAAACTTGAGAAACTAAAGAAGAAAAGGCAGAGGCATACGGAGCTCAAGACCGTCTGAACCATGTAATGAGACTGTCTCAAGTCCTTCCTCACAAATGAATGGTGTGGATTCCACACATTGTGTTTCCAGATAGTGTGAAAATTTCAAATTTGTTTTAGGAAACTCCCATTTCCCCAACACCCAAACCAGATAGTGTTAACAAGAGAGGAAGACAGGTATTTCTAGGTGAATGTAACACAAAATATCTTAACAAATTATAGCAAATAATACCCAGCAACATTTAAAAGAAATGATAATACAAAATAATCAAGTGAGGCTTACATAAAAAGTACAAGGCTGATTCAACACTTTAAAATGGTGATTCTTTCCGTTCATCGTGTCAACACCTGAAAGAGAGAATGGACACATTTGCAAACACAGAAGCTCCAGTTATGTGAAGTCAACAGCTAACGTCACCCACCATGACTAGAAACTCAATGCTTCCCTATAAGATCAAACAAAATGATGGAAGAGAAAGAGTAGACACAGAGCTATAACTCTAAATGGAAAACTGGGGATAGACACCCCAGATAATACCATAGTCTGTTTCTGACAAAGTGAAAGAAGAACATATTCATCACAGAACAATAGATTTCAAAAAGTGTTGGTGGGAAATGAGGCACCCACATGAAACTGTGAACCTTGACGATCATCTTGCACATTTACTCAAAATGGGTCAAATGCAAATGGGTTGACACATTCTCAGAGGCAACAAAAGGTTGATTCATAGAACATAAACATTTCTAACTTAAAGTTTTCTAAAATATTCTCTGTGTACAATTTAATATCAAGGGAATATAAAAATAAGTTTCAGTCTTGAAGAATATATTTCCATAACACATTTACAATAAAGAACATAAATATAGGAAGTTCAAAAACAACCAAATAATAGAAAACTCACTGAAGAAAAGAATTGAAATAAAGAAAAAATAATTTAATTATCAAGGTACTTTCAGCAGATGCCAGAAATCTTGTCTTAGATCGATTTTCCCAACATTTTCCCCACTGCACCTCTTTTTTTTTCAACAAAGAGAGGAGTGGAAGCTATGTAACTGTCTAGTTGGAGCTCAAAAGTCAGATAACATCTTTTCACTTATGTGTGTTACTATTTCATGTCTGCATTTTGTGCTGGTCTTTCTCAGATGTCCATTCTGGTTCTGTAGCTCACTAAAGTAGATCCACCTAGGCTGGTACATGTTCATTCATCTCATTTTTTTGAGAATTATTTTTCCTTCCCTGTAAGAAAATAGGAAAACTTTTATAACATTTTTAAACTACTGTAGTTTTAGATACAAACTGCAGGCACATCATTTTGTTTATAATTGTGTGGTGCATTAAACCGAACCTCTTCTGCCCTCGTGTGGCCACTACATTAACCAACAGTTTTTTTTTT
>CABHPH010092698.1:0-18520 GCA_902168325.1 Peromyscus nudipes
GGCGTGGACCACCACCGCCCTGGCTTTCGCTATGGCTTGCTAATAGCTCTGACCTCTAGGCAACTTTATTTATTAACATACAAATAAAATCACATTTCAGTACAAATAGAATACCACTATAGTACACTCTCTTGATGATTGTCATATTAAAGTAGGAAATAATATTTTGCCAACCTTTTTGTCTTCAAAGATGTCTTGCTCTTTTCAGTTTCACTGGTTTTGACAATTCCTATAGAAAAGTCTATTGGAATTTTGATGCATATGTTGAAACTTTAGGTCAATTTAGAAAGAATCAAATCCTTAATAGTTGTTTTCTAATTTGTGAATATAGAACAACTTGTTTATGACCTTAATTTCTACACCAATGTTTTATAACTTTCAGTGTTGAAGTTTTGTACACTTTAGTAATTAATTTTGTTTGTAATATTTTTATTTGAATAGAATCAGCTCTCTAGATTCCTTTCTCAGATTGTACACTGCCAGTATAAACAAATACATTGAATTAAAAAGGACACAGCTTGTATTTTATAGTGATTCATCATTCAGTTTTTAATTCAATAATTAAGATTCTCTCCTACTCAAAATTGAAGACCTATGGTGACATACACATGAATTTCCAGCTGCTTAGGAGACAGAGAAAAGAGTAGCTCTTGAACCCTCCATTTTGAGTTCAGGCTAGATAATTTAGGGGGATCTTGTATTAAACAAATATTTAAATCACATTAAAATTAATATTTAAAATCTACATGGAATTTA
This sequence comes from Peromyscus nudipes, assembly GCA_902168325.1. Lineage (NCBI taxonomy): Eukaryota > Metazoa > Chordata > Mammalia > Rodentia > Cricetidae > Peromyscus > Peromyscus nudipes. The sequence goes on from CABHPH010092698.1 coordinate 757, forward strand.
CCAAACTTTCTGAGTGTTAAACAGAAGAGAGTTTATTTTTAGTACTTGCTGCTTTGTAGAAGTCCACCAGGTATTAAAAGTTACCTGAAATACTATAATGGAAAAAATGACCTTTTTTTTGTTTCTCAAGACAGGATTTCTCTGTGTAGCTTTGGAGCCTGTCCTGGAACTCAATCTCAGGCTGGCCTCAAACTCAGAGATCTGCCTGCCTCTGCCTCTCAAGTGCTGTGATTAAAGGCGTGCACCACCACACCTGGCTGGAAAATTACCTTTTTCATGATCACAGGTAAGTCATTATTTCTATTCCAGCAAACAAATCAATATATCAAACATCTTGTACATTGCCAATGAACTATGTTAAGGAAAATATTCTCAGTTAAATAAAAAACTACTTAAAATACCAGGACCTGTCCAGTGTCTTTTCTTAGTGTACTATTGAAAGTGCCTGGTTCAAATGAGGAAGATGTGTACAATTTTCATTTCATTAGAACTTTATTTAAAGATCAACCCTATAAGCTATTTCTCATGTTCTAACATTCTAACTCCTGGAGAAATAAATTTCTTGTTTTTTGTTTTAGAGCTCACTTGCATTGGGTATTAGCAGATAGCTTAAGCAACTCCTGCTTATCATTCAGATGTACCATGCATGATAAATACTTGCTGCTCTCTTAAATGCTATTGCCAAACTATTTTTACTCTGCAACTTTCTCCTGATAAAACATGCTTAATCTTATTAGGTAAGCCAACTGGACAGTGTATTTCAGTTAGTACAAATTCCATGCTCTAGTTTAGAGTAAAGGAGATCTATGGTTCCCCCCTGGGTCACTGAAAATATGGTAGTATTCAAAGATTACAAGTATGTGCATGCAAGTTAGTTTACCCCATTATTAGTGAGAGACCAAGTCTGCTGGTAGGAATATTGGATGGTTACCAGTTACTAGGCATTTGTGTGTTTGAGCTTTATCACTACTTGTGTTGAATTCAGAGAATTAAATGACTCTTACATGTTGATATTACAAGCTGAATCATGAGGTATAGTCAATGGATAATTTAAATGCTGTAGAAGGTCTGCAGTCACTAACATGTTGGTAATAACCCAAAGGACTTAGCAGGCAGCAATAGGAATATTGCTTCCTGATCATAGCATGTTCTGTATGGCCAGTCATGAAAAAATCACTTTTCAAATTCGAACTTAATAAAAACTTTCCTGCTTTGAACACTGAGCTTCACTCCCTGTGCGATTCATGGTTTCATTTCTTTCGCAGCAGTTGGGTAATGATTATGGCTCCAGATGCAGCAAGGGTGATAAAGAGATTGATTAATTTCACTTGAAAGGGCGTATGTTCAAAGGGAATCCAATTGGAACGCCATGAATGAGGATCCCGTATTACTGAGGCTGAGCATCAGACCTGCTTGCTGTCTGACTGAGGCTGGGCATACTGCTAATCTGCTTGGTCTGTCCAGCATGGGACTTGCTCTTGCTTCCTGTTGGCATGTGCGGGTGGTCCTCTGAGTTCTTACTGCCTTCCTCTCTGCAGTAGTGACTTGCAAAAGCTGGAAAGGGCTCTTCTGGTTCCTTTCACCTCCCAGGGAGGCTTTCAAGTTATTTGTTGTGAGTGGTCAAGAGGATTAAGTTGCTTCTAAGCTATAGCATCATCTATAACACAATACAGTGTAACAACACCAGAGAAAGCAAAGTGAAATGGGGAGGGTACACCGTGCATCCCAACCTCTCTCTGCATTGCAAATCAATATGATAACATGTAATCTAAAAACTACTTATTACATTTATTGAAACAAAAGGATGTTTTCTCTCATTCTTTTCCACCTTGCATTTATTTTGCACTTTACATTCTTAAGTAACACTTGTTATTACAAATCTAGCTTTTATATATAACATACCCTTTCATTTTTATGGTTACAGAATATAAGAATGTGTATTTTATGACAAAATAAAGTTTCCTCAATGCTTCTTTCCATTTGTTTTGAGATTCTTGCCATGTATCTCTAATTTGTGTTTTGCTTGTTAATCCATAAGTGAGTGGGTGTGTGTTCTTGAATAAGCAAAATGCATGCACCTTTCATTGAGAAGCTGGTTCTTACAACATAGATCTCTACTATGAGATATAAGTTGAGAGGAACATTTTAATGTGTTGTATTAAGAAGACCATCACTATCCCCTTTTACCTGGTCCTATGTAAATCAGGAAAATGTTCACCTTCCTGAAGTTTTCCTAATTGCTTCAATAGAAGACAGAGGTTTTTTTTCCCCTGCTTTTATTGTGACTCTTAAGACTATATTCAGACGGCACATCTTACACTTCTCAGGTACTTATTATCAACTCAGAGGACTGTCCTCTGAGTTACAATGTAAGTGAGACCCAGCTCAGTTCCTAAGCGAGAAGGCTGCATGTGATAATATAGGAACTGGAGAAGGAGAGCACGGCTCATGAACACTCACTCCAAAGGAGCATAAAGCAGAATATTCCTCTAAGTTTTACTGGCCTGAAACATTTGACATTAAGAATATTTTCTACCCTCGATGCTTCTAATTTTGCTTGAAGCTGTAGAATATTTTCTGAGGATGTCTTTGAGCTTCTTAATCAGCAGGTTCTGAAGTACAGAATAAGGTCACTGAAGGCTGGTAATGAGATGATAGCGAGGAAGTCGGAGGAATTTCATGGAGATTTTAACACTTCTCACTGTTTAGGTTACAGTTTTAAATAATATTGGGAGGTGACTTTCTTTTGATATTTTGAAGACATTTCCATTAGAGTAAACTTTCACAAGGAGAAACTCCTCTGGAGAGTCTTCTTTTTTTTCAATAATAGTTTAGAAAAAAAGTCGGTGTTCTCAACTGAATTTTTACAATCCTGTATACTTCTTAAACAGCATTTTTTGAAAAGCATTTTGTATTCAGTATTAAAACCAGTGATGCATTGAAAGAGGCTATGGCCGCCTCTTACTCATCTTTGTTAGACTCTGATTTCTTTGCCCTTGATTGATTTTGAAACAGGTGAGCCAGCTTTCAGAGAATGATTTAATTATTGCAGAACCCAAGGCCTAAAATCAGATTTGAGGATGAAACTGCGTTCCGAATGAATTAGGGAACAGATGTAGAGTGTCTGTCACTTAGATCCAATCCTCTTGTGCTGGCTTAAAAGAAGGGCGTCTCCTTGTAGAACCTCTACACTAAATGTCCAGGGACTGAACATAATGGTGCCACTTAATCTGGAGCGACTTCGCTCAAGTCACATAATGGAAATTCTGGGGCCATTAAAGAGTCCAGAGCTTAGCAAATGTGGCAATGCTGGAGGGAGGCTCCACGGGGGCCATTGGATGGCAAGGGGCTGTCGTTGCGGCTAATTTAGCAGCCTGAACATTGATGTCAATACTCACATTGGAGATCCGCTGAAGCACAATTGATGTTTTATTAGTTTCAAAGGTTATTATAATTATTGAGATCATTAGGAAACATTCCAGCCAGTGTTTACATAGGCTTTTCAAGCAGGAAGAGACCTTGAAGTGAGCAGACACAGCCTTTTACTTAACAAGGAAGGCCATGAAGACATTTGTTATGGGGCAACTGTAGCAAAGACTGAGATGATCCAAGCAGCATTACTGACTGGTGGCATGTGTCTAGACATCCTGTAGTGGTAGCCTGGGATGTGAAGGAGTATCTAAGGGCATAAACCTTTGAGATCTTTGGTATGGAGTCAGATGCAGAGAAGTGGAGGCAGTGACAAAGGTCATTGGCTCAGCAGTAATGGGAAACCCACTAAGAATCTCTTCCAGGCCTGGCTTAAGCAGAGATGAGGCGATGCTCCAGGGCAGCTAGGAAGGGTGCCCTCTTCTCTCTGGTAACTGCAGATCTATTGAAAGGGTTGATATCTACAGCTGCATTAAGGACAAATCCATTGAGAATTCAGGGTTTATGAGGAAAAGGCTATATCTAACAGAACTGGAGCGCCATGGGCCTGGCTGAGGCTTGTTATGTGTCAAGAGCCGCCTTGACCTGTTTGTGATGCTTCAAGGGAGGAACAGATGGTGCTGAGATAATGATGTTGCTCACTAGTTATCGAGATACAGTGTAGTTGAGACACTCCAGGAACCTCGATGTCCAGAGATTGGCTCTGAATGGGAGATAATTTTAAAATAAATGAAACAAATCACACAGAGATAAAGAGGGTAATGGGCAAGTACATGTTCTGTGTTAAGGTGTGTGTGTGTGTGTGTACGTACATGTGTTCATGAGTGTGGTGCGTGTGTGTGTATGTTTTGGTTTTAGAGACAAGTTCTTATGTAGACCAGGTTTCCTTGAACTCACTCTGTAGCTAAAGATTATCTTGAATAGATATTTCTCCATGTCCTGAGTGATAGATCACAGATTACAATCATTATAATTGCCATTCTGTCTGGTTTGTGTGTTACTAAGGATCAAACCAGGCACTTAGACATGTCAGGCAAATGCTTTGCACTAAGCTGCATCCCCAGCTCTGTGTGTTTCATCTGATGTGATTTTCTTACTGTTTGCTTTTCTTCCTCTGGAACTCTCTTGTCACTTGGTCTAAGAATCCCACAGGAGACCGAGTCTGGAAGAGAAAGTGACTCTTCCACTAAATAGTATGTTATAACCTTCATATTTGCTTCCAACATGATCTTTGGACCTTATAAACGATGTGACTAGTTGGGTATGGAAATAATTCGGTGCAGGTAAAACCAGAATCCATAGAGTTTGTTGAGCAATCCCACACTCATCTGACTTTGTGCAGTGAAGTCACACAGACCTTCCCTGCATCTTCCCTGATTCACTGGGAAATAGAGATTCCTCGGGTTTTTCTCACAGTGCTTCATCAATTTCCCATCTTGACTTGTTGTTGAGGGACCCAGGAATGGACCATTGCAGAAATAAAAGCTAATAACAATATATCAAGCACATCATGAGAAAAAGCACCATATGAGAAATAGTATTCAAGCCATGGAGTTACAGTGAGTGCTGTGCCAAGCATTTTGCATGAATTATGATATTTATCTTCTAAAAAGACAACATCAGTATCCTAAATTAATAATCAACTTTCTCGTAATTTTTTCCTAATCACCATAGTACTATTTCTCTTCACAGAGTTTAGTGGAATGTCCTGGCATCTAAGACAATAGTGTCTAGCAGGCCTAGCATGACATTTGTTGTTGTAGACAAAACACCAGTGGTAGATGATTTCAATCAAGTAGACCATTGCAGGCTGAGATGGATGAGCATGATGGGTAATATGAAGTAGAGGAAACATGTGGTCTCATACAAAGTCAGAACCCCAGGAACAACAGATGACAAAAGAGGATGGAGCTACCATTACAGCCTTTCATACTGGGAGGGAACACACATGTGGTTGAGAATATTGAACACCCAGTGGGGATCTGCAAAACTAACAACAGTCAGCCCTGTCATCTGGCTTGCCTGGTCAGCCCTCCAGTATAGACTGTTCTCCTTCCATAGTGGATGGACACAGTCTTAATAGCCCAGCCAGATGACCAGTTCTTCCTGCTTCTTTGGTCCTACCTGTCATAGTCTCCCTGATGCTTGATAGGAACTTTAAAAATATCCTGGATTCTGTCTTTTATCTCATTTTTTAAAAATTGGGGAGAATTTTCAAGGAGGCCTGCATTTGGGAAGTACTCTGTATTCAGTTGTGGACTAGTACCTTTATGAGCACTTCCTGACCTTAAAATACCCCGTCTTTCAAGATGCATTTGTGAATACTTGTTAGAAAGAAAAAAATACATGTACTGCTTATAATATGTATATGTATGTGGTACACGGGTGTGGATCTGTATCTGTCTATAGATGCAACTCACTGGATGGGTGACTTCAGAGACAGAGTGAGGGAGGGCAATAAGATCACATACAATGAACCCATGGTTGCTGATTTGAATTTTGAGACCTCCCTAGTTGAAAAATAAAATAAAGAAAAGACAGGAAGATTGATTGAGGAGTAGAGATGAGTCACATTAAAAAAAGCAGAATTTGGGGTGATTTTTAGTTTGTCTATATGCTTACAGAAAAGCAAGAATATGGATACATCAAAATTGTAATTTAGGGGCCAGTGTGAAGGCTCAGTAGGTAAGGGAGCCTGCTGCTAAGCCTGGTGATCCAAGTTTTGTCCCTGAGGCCCACATGTTAGAGGGTAAGAACTAACTTCTATAAACTGGCCTCTGAGCTCATATACATGCTGTAGCATATGCATGTCCCTTTCATATAAAAAAGATACATAAATAAATGCAATCAATTTTAAAAAATAGTAACTGGAAATAATTATCTGCTTGACTGCCAGAAGTTTTAAATTTTACATCTATCTATCTATCTATCTATCTATCTATCTATCTATCTATCTATCTATCTATCTATCTATCTATCTATCTATCCCTGTTTTCTGTTCAGAAGATCCTAGAAAAAGGATCAGCAGGTCCTAGAAAAAGGCCGAGTCTTCCTTATCTGAGACTGTTCTCTTCTGTAGGGAGGTGGGATGGCCTGAAGAGAAGCAGTTTCTTGCTCAGAGGGCTTTTTCCTTTTCTACAAAATCTCCATGAAAGTAACTTTAAGACATTATTATTTTGGTTTCAAAACGAAGCTAAAATGTCATGAAAATTATTGTTAGACTTGAAAGAATACATCCAATCAAGCAACCAGTTGTTCACATACCAGCCAACTACACATAGTTCCTGTACATCTCAAAGTGACTTTGAAAGAAAATATCCTAATCAGAATAGCGAAATTCTCAAGATTTTAGTCTCTATTCTTAGAAAGGGAAGCAGAGGCCTATGGGGCAGAATGAGGAAGTCACCTATGCTTGTCTCCTGGATCAGGTGTGAAGGTAGAAAGCATATCTTTTTAAACTTTAAGTGACAACTTCAGGTTTTTACTTCCAGAATTATACATTTATTTCAGCTCAAACGAATCTGGGAATTAAGATACAAAATATATAAGGCAAAAGAATAAAGTGATAAATAAAACTCAGAGCACAATTCATCATGATTATTATCTCAGTAACTTTTACCTATAGGTAAACATTAGTTGAGTAGAATTAGCCATTTTGACAGTGTACTAATACTTTGCATGTTTGGCTTTATGAGAAGCCGAAGTACTAATCACGGTGGTATTTACATATTTAGCTGTTTATACTTCATGTGAAAAGCTGGTCACTGTTTATCAGTGGCTTACAAAGATTTTAGGTTCTCACAAGTTTGTCTTTACTGCGCTCTGAGAGTTCAATTTAGAGGCTTGTGTTTTTCCATCTCAAGGTGAGGAGTGAATGACACTCACACAAAGCTGTTGGACATCTCATTTGGGGTAGTATTTTAGGAGACATTGGTAATACCAACAGTAGAGAAAATTTGACACTGGAGGCTGTAACAGATGGGAAGAAAAAGACGCATTTGTCTCTTGTTTTTATATTTCCCTGAAATTTTAGTGCCTTAAAGGGGTGCAAAACTGAATGATTCACTTTTCTTTTTAAAATTTCAGGGAAATTACTTGACAGCTTTGATTTGAAAACACATCACATTTTTAGTAGGGTGTGTGTGTGTGTGTGTGTGTGTGTGTGTGTGTGTGTGTGTGTGTGAAGAAAAGTTGTGTATGACAGCTAAGATTTGCTCCCCAGAGCTTGCCTTCAATCTCTTGATCTGTCTAAGATATTATGCTATGGCAGCAATTAATAAATGATGATAAGACACATTTCATAATAATCCCTGTAAGATGTGCTAGAAAGAGATGGCACTGGTAATAGTTAAGCTCATTGACTAGGTTTCTGATTGCATTTGATGCGTTACTTTATTGAATCTTACACATTACCTCGGGGGAAATTGAGTCACATAATGAAATGAGTGACAGAGCTGGGATTTGAACCAGAATATCATTTGCATTATAGTAGCTAGAATAGCATGATAATAGACATGTGCTCCTAAAGAACTTGAAACCGTGGGTCCCTGATCACCAGGTGTGAATGGATATGAGTAGGGTACACCAAATACTTCACAGACACATTGGAGGAGACACCCTCTCCTGAGGTGGTTATGTCTATACATCCTCCCATAATAAACATGGCTGAACAGACAAATGAGGGGGGCATATTTTTGAAAGAATGGCATCATACCTTTGCCATTTAATTGTGTTGATGAGGCATCAATTAGCTGTAAAGACCGAGTTGAAATTGAGTTTTTTTTTTAAAGAAGTAGGACATTTTAAGGCCTTTGTACTGACCTCTTATCCTCTGAATAAATACAAATAGCACATCACTTAACAAGTAGACATAGGAAAGCAGCAGGGCAAAGTAACTAAAAGAGAATGAAATTATGTGGAGTTCTAGGTGTCTGAAAGATGGCAAGATGCAAGGAAAGGACTTGGGGAAGTGAAGGATGGAGCATGAGCATGAGAGCTATGACAGGGAAGAGACCAGAGAGAGCAGGAGCAATTCCCTGGCCTGTCCATCAGTGAGCATGGCTGGTACTGTACTGTGGTTGGTCCTTAGATAGAAACGCTTTTGTCTTTACATTCCTCTATCCTCAGAGTCTTCATTACTGAGGGGATCTTACTTGATTTTGAGCTCAATACATATGTAAACAGAGAAAGGAATGCATGATGGAATACAAGATGAAATGACTTTGTGAAAATCCTGTTTGAGCTTCATTTTTGTCTGAGAAACCCAGATCTTTCGAGGAAAGAAAGTGCATGGTATTCTGAGTATGTCCCAGGCAATATTTGGAACAATTAAATCCACAGATCTAAGCAATACTCCAGTATTTATGACATAGCTCATCTATTTATGCCCTTGTCTGCGGCAGCTGTTAGCTGTTTCATTTGTCTCTTTGGTGTTGTGGCTGTAGAGTTTTCTTCAGTGTTTCCTTGAGGGCAAACATGCATTCTGAAATGCTGAGATGCTTTGCCAAGAGCTCCATGAATAGAATGGTAAATGAAAAAGAATGAATCATGTCATTCTATATGTACTGATTGTGGAGTCGCTCTTGGGCTTGTGGAATGATATTCTCAACCTGGCTCAAGATGCTTTCCAGAGAATGGCCTAGGTTTCAGGACTCCTGGAGCTGTTCATGGAGATTGGAGGCAGGGTGTTCATAATATTAAGTAAGAAAATAACACACATTACAAATAGTTAGAACAAAACTGAGGTCAGGCACAACTTAGTAAGAGGGGAGGGGAGTCTAAAGAAAATCAAATTTAGGAAGGTCCCTGTGTTGATCATTAGGAATAAGTCCTGACTAACTGGTAGCATTCTGGAATGTGCTACACATGTAGGGTTTGGAACCTATGTTCTTCTGTGGGGTTTTATAATATCAATGTACAGCAAAGAATCTAAAGTAAATAGCTTGTCCCTCAAGAATGATTTTTGGGCCAGCAAGATGTCTCAGTGGATAAAGGTGATGGTCAGCAATCTGAACCACCTAAGCTCAATACTAGAATCCTACAAGATAGAAGTAAAGAACTGACCCTGTAAGGCTGCCTTCCGATTTCCATGTGTACATTGCAGGCATGCACACACAAACTTAAATATTTAAAATAATTAAAAAAGAATCTTTCTTATTCCCTAAACATCTAATTTTCTACTTGCACATGAGTTCTATGGTTATTACTTTGTATCAACAATTATTCTATTTATTCAAAGCCTTCTTATATAAAGAAGAGAAAGTGTTTTACATATTGTTCTAGTTAATTTTTCTCTTGTTATAAACATCAGGACCCGAAGCACCTTGGGGAGGAAAGGGTCTATATCAGCTTATGGGTGATAATCTCCTTTATGGAAGCCAGGGCAGGAGCTCAAGGCAGGAACTTAGAGACAGGAACTGAAGCAGGGACCATGGAAGAACACTGCCTATTGGCTTATTCCTCTGTTTTGCTCAGGTACCTTCCTTATATGTCCAAATCCCACTTTCTGAAGGATAACATGCCCATAGTGGACTGTGCTCTTCTACATCAATTAACAATCAATAAAATGCCCCACAAACACCCCCATGGGCCAATCTGATGGAGGTAATTCCTCGATTGATATTCATCTTCTCAAGTCTGTCTTAAATTTTGGTTAGAAAAAAAAAACCTAACAAGTATACATATATTAACAGTTTGTATTTCCACATGATAATTGTATGTCTGAGGAAATTTTTCTTATAGTCTCCAAACCAGTAATTCTCAGCATTCTTAATGCTGCAACCCTTTAATACAGTTCCTCACGTTGTGATGACCACCATAAAATTATTTCATTGCTACTTCACAGCTGTAATTTTGTGGCTGTTATGCATCATAATGTAAATATCTAACATGCAGGATATCTGAGATGTGACCCCCCCCAAGGGGTTGTGACCCCCAGGTTGAGAACCACTGCTCTAAGCCAATGTTCTTTATTTTTCAATTTGTGTTTAAAGTACATGACTTAGGATTCTGATGAACAAATAATAGAGTGAGTGAATTGCCAAGCTTTATTTAGTAACTAGTGTGGGATATAAGATCATTTCAAATGGCTTTTTGGTCAGCAAAATCAACTATGATGCTGGCTTTGAGCCAACACACATATTGCTCATTTCTCTATGGGAGGGAAAATACATGTTTTGCTCTTGGAAATCTGTAATGTTTATCCCCACTGAGAGCATTTGGAGTGATGATTATGTTGATATGACCCATATTCACATTGAAATTGCTCTCTAAATGCCATTCATTAATAATTCTTTGATCATCTTTGTGCTTCACAAAATTGATAAAATTGCTTTCACTGTTTCTTTCTAGTTTAAATCCTTTGGTGTTCCTCTGGAGATTTTATTGATAAACTCTCCCTTAAGCATACATCCAAATTAAATGTGAGAACCTGAAGCTAAAAGAAATTGCTTCAAGGCAATGATTCACTCAGATGAAAAATCAATAGCAGTTTCATTAAGGAAGGAAAGACAGCGCCGACATACTACAGCCCAGCCTGCTTCCTGCTGAAAGCAAAGAAGCAATTGTTGATTCTGGCTTTTCTTTCAGATGTAATGTTCATGTCCTAGTAAACTGGCTGCTCTATAGCAAGACTGCATATATATATCCCTTTGAATCTGCTGGGCTCTTTGTGTTTTGAAAGATTGATGCTTACTTAAAGCTGCATCGCTTTAATAATGTATGCCATGCTGAGCCCACTGCAAGTAAAATCATGATCATCACTGAATCCTACTTGTAGATTTGAATTAGCTAAGTTACAGATTTCCTTCTAAAATATGCTTTAATTCCTTTTCCCATATATTGCTTAGTCGGTAGATGGTGTGATAGACAGGTGGATAAATGACAGCTGGGTGGGCAGGTAGATTGATGGACAAGTGAGTAGTAGAAAGCAGGATGGGATGGAGGAAGGAAGGAATTACAGAACTAGAGGTGGGCATAGCATGTATACTTCCCAACTGTATGTATGATTCGACTTTCTCTGTTCTATTACCTTTAAAAAGATTATAATGCTGGTTACTAAATCATTACACTATGAGAGTTCAAATGAGTTGTGCAAAGTTATAAAATTCATATCTATCATTATAGATACTGTATAGCCATAGAATTTCAAGCCATGGCATTTTAACATTACTGGAGAGAAGAAATAGGTAAGGTAAACACAATGAAAATTTCAAAATGTAGGGGCTGGAGAGATGGATCAGCAGTTAAGAGAGCTTGTTGCTCTTGTGGAAGACCAGAATTTGGTTCCTAGCCATTTGGCTGTTCACAGCCACCTATAACTCCAGCTGCAGGGAATCTGACATCTTATTTTGGCTTCCATGGGTACCAACACACACCCGAGCATATGTACAAATGCACAGACACATGCATACATATAAATAAAAATAAAGTAAATCTTAATAAAAGGGAAAATTTCCAAATGTCATTTTTGGGATAGAACAATTCAAGGTAAAATATAGTTGCATTATTTGCTAGAAGAATCTCAAATGAGGTTACAGTGTTATCTAAGATGGGATTTGGACTGTGTGGCTAATGAAATGCCCCAAACACAGGTTAGTTTCATTTTAAAATTTTATTGTCAATGGGCAGAATATGCATGAATCTTTTCCAAGCCCTTTTGATACAGAAAAAGACATTCATAGGCGAACCACAATAGGTTCGCTCAAATATAGGTTAAGGGACTTAAAATAATCTTTTCCAAAGAAAGGTGAAATGGTTACTTTTTTCATAGTGTGGAAATGACCAGAAGGTTCAGCCAAGAGATGGAGTCAGGACTTTCTCTGTTGCTACACTCCAGTGTCAAGTGCAAATGTGCTCCAATAATGCTGTCTCCCATGGTAGCGGGAGGTGATATAAGTATCAAAGAGTTTTTAGAAACTTTATTACAAAATCCTGTTTCAAGATCTGGGAGATTAGCTAGCCCATCCAGTCTTTTTTTTTTTTGTATTGTTCCTCTCAAGACCCGAGAGATTTCACTTGGGTAATAGCCAGGCATGGCTGCCAACATTTGCTGTTTTTCTCAGCAGGCAGGCAGGCAGGCACTATTACAGATACTTTTTAGAGTCTTCTGTATAACTCCTTTCTTCACATGCACTGTGGAGGAGTTGCCACTGTTGGTATTTCGATTTTCCTGAACCACAGAGAGGTTAGCTACCTGGCCAAGCAGTGGCACAGCTCAGTCTCCAACCTACCCCAGCTCTTGAATCTGAGTCAAAACACAGGCTTTACAAGAAGTGCTCAATTTTTTGATGGTTATAAAAAGATCTAATATTAAATATGGCTACATTTTTCTTAACCTTATCTATATTTCTAGGTATCTAGTATTAAGTACATGTAATTAGATTATGTTTTTAAATGATTTCAAGACTATACAACCAGCTTTTTTTCTTTGAGATAGGGTCTTATGTATTAGTCTATATAGCCGAGAATGACAATGAACTTCTGATTCTCCTATCTGTACATCCTATGTGCTGGAATTTCAGACATGTGGTACCACTCCAGGTTTATAAAGCACTGGAGATCAAACCCAGGGGTTCCTGATCATCCCCACTTTCCCCAATAGTTTCTTAATTGTTTTTGGTGTAAATTTTGCTACAGAGTGACTTGATTTCCCCAGAATGATTATTTCCAGTTATACCCACTTTCCTACCAACAACGTAACATCAGTATTCTATGGCAGAAAAAAATCCATTGTGTATATGTAATTCGTGCTGTCTATTCATTCCTTTGTTGATCAGTAGTTGGGTTGGCTCTACAACTTAGTTATGCAGAACACTAAGAAAACACAGATGGCCAGGGATTTCTGTGATGTGTTGGCTGAAGTCCCTTGGTATGATACCTAGAAGTGCTGTAGCTGGGTCCTATGGAGGTCTGGTGCTAGTTTTGTGAGGCGCCACCATACTGATTTCCATCATGGCTATACTAGCTTACACACCTCCCAGTCGTGTCTAGGACTTCTTTTGTTAACATCCTTACTCTCCAGTTATGAATTGCATTCTTGTGGGGGGACCCTAAGGTCCCTATCTATAAACCTGGCAACTAGAGTTACCCAACCTGTGGGCAGAGACAGTGTTGTTATGAGCTTTTAAAAATAGTTTGCAGAAATATCCAGAGACCTGACATGAGCTGGACACTAGTTTTCGCATTTTTATATGGGAGTTTATGTTTTGATATTCAGAGTTTTTTACAGGGGCAATTTTTAACCATGCTGTGATTTTTATAAATACTGAAATTCCCCTATGTCAAACTTTCTAGCATGAGACAACCCCTTCCTTTCTCAAATTTGCTTAAAATCTTCCCTTGAGAATAATTGTGCTATCATTTCTTACTTTGTCCTATCCCCCTAGCTCCTGTATAAAGTGGAAGTATATTCTCACTGCGTCAGTATTTGCAGCTATTGTTTAGTGGTCTGAAATAGCCTCTTTTGCTGAGTTCGTTGAGCAGGAATGGAAGGGGCTGATGGCAGCCTGGGTCATCTGTGGACTCACACAACTCTCTTGTCTAATTGAATCAGTGAGTCAGCTTACATGTATTGAGCTCAGCTGAGGGTTGAGGTTGGTGGGGGTCGACTAGGCACTTTAACCAGAAAAGAGCAAGCATCTGTTCAGCACGTAAGTGGCATGAGCCTCTAGCCTCTGGCTGGCCTAATGGACTCTCTTCTCCATCTCGGCTATTGAACAGTGATTAGCCCACAGATTGGGACATATTTGGTTTCACTTCTCCCTGCTCCCACAGATGAGACCTGTGTATGATCACATCCTCTAAATTATTTAAGGGGCAGTGCCTAAGTAACCCGAGACATAAGTAAGAGTTGGCCCACCATCTGTGTCTCTTCTGTCACCCTAGAGGACTCTTTATTTTCTAAAGGAAATAGTCTATCTGGTGAGCTGACGTCATTCGAGTTATAAAAATTCAAATGCACCGTTAGCGATTTCTTTTCTTTGGCATAAAGTCCCAAGTACAATATTGAAAAGCTTAACATTCTTTAACTGGAATATAATGGCTTAGGATTAGATGGAACACGCTTCTAGAATATTACCTGCAGTTCTAGAATGCCATGAATAGTTACAATCTGAACAAATTTGAATCTGTAAACAGGATTTTTTTTTTCATGGATTCAGAAACATTCGTGCTCTGTTTATTTGTTTTATCACTTGTGAATTTAGTTTGTTTATATATGCATGCAGTTGTGGGTTTAGGGAGGAAGCACATGAGACAGGCTACAGAGATGATTATTATTATTATTATTAATTTATGTGGTGGTATGTTTATGTGTGTACGGAGGCCAAAGGTCAAGTGTGTGTGTGTGTGTGTGTGTGTGTGTGTGTGTGTGTGTATGTGTCCTCAGGTGTAGATGTAACCAACCGTCTTATAAATAAGAAACACAGAACCAATGCAAAGAAGAAAGCCAAGAGGTCAGAGCTAAGAGCTAAAACCTTACCCTTCCTCCTGCAGTGGTCCTACCTCTCCGAAGGGAAATGCTACTTCCTGTTTAAAGTCTTTATATAGTCTCTGTTCTGCCTTCTCATTGGTTGTAAACCCAACCACAGGACTGCCTCATCACGGTCTGTCTGTATAGACCTCCAGGTGTTCTGTGGTTAGTATTGAGATTAAAGGCATGTGTATCCAATGCTGGCTGTATTCCTGAACATACAGAGACTTACCTAGCTTTGTCTGCCAAGTGCTGTGATCACAAGCGTACACCACCACTGCCCTGCTTTCCTATGGCTTGCTAATAGCTCTGACCCCCAGGCAACTTTATTTATTAACATACAATTAACATTTTGGTACAAAAGAAAAATATCACCATATTTCCCCCTTTTTATTTTAATAAAAAGAAAAAAGGAAAACACTTATAACTAACATAAGAAAAACTATATACAGAAGTACAATAACTATATACAATATATACAAGTAATAAATACCTAAACAATGTCTAGTCTATTTGTATTTAACAAATTCAAAGAAAATAATTCTATTATCTATCCTATAGTATCTAATTCACTTTCTATCCTAATTAATCTTCAACTATAACTAAATAATCTTCAACTCCTTCAGAGACCCAAGAAGGAAATAATATTAGCTAACAAAAATAAAAACAGGAAGTACATGCAAGCAACTTCCAAAAAATTGTGAGTTGACAGAAACAGCCAGCCGCCTGGACAGTCACCTGAGGTTTCTCCGCAGTGTTGGGGCATCATCTTCAGCCTATAGGCTTAGCGTATCTGACAGACTCATTTGTGAAGTAGGACGTACACAAGGTCAACAGTTCAACCTCACCTTGGGTGAGAGCAATCCATGTACCAGAAATACCTGAATTCCATTAGTGTCATGTCATGATTCAGGATTTTAAATTCTGGAAATTGTTGATGGTTTTTTAATTCAGCTGTCCATTCTTCTTGACCGTGTATGTGTGGCTTCATCTCAGCATCCCGTACTTCTCCACATCCCTCTATTAAATGCCAGTCTGCTATTGAGAGGCGTGGGCTTACTCTTCAAGAATAACTGTTTCAGCTGCTGGTCCGTTGCACATCAGAAGCCATCGGCCCACTGCCTGTTCAGCTGCCTTCAAAGAAAAAGGCACTGTACCTTTTCCAGATTGCGAAGGCCACTTCAGGGATGGTGCCATATTGTCCTGGCCTCAGAAGATGCCTTTTGATAAAGCCGTAACCATGCTTGTTTTGGCAAGAATCGGTAGTCCTTTGTTTCATTTCTGTCTGTCCATTTTGTCCGGTTGTCAGCAGTTGATTCGAAGATACTTTATTGTCCAATGGCTAACTTTTGCCACCATGAAAGTTAACTCCATATGCAGTTTCTTCAATGCCCATATTCTTTCTGAAGTAGATTGGTACTGCCAGGAGCCGACATGTCTCATAGTCATAACAAAAAAGAAAAATTTTCTAAGTTATTAAAACATTTTAAATGCCATATTCTGTAGATCTCTGAAGGGTTTGAAGATGACCTCTCTATCTAAAATATATCTGCTCAATTTTGAAAATATACCTAATATGACTACAAGTTCTATTGTAATGTCTAACTACTAACTTTCATTTCTTTATATCCTAATAGTTGGTAATAATAACATTCAAGAATCAGCAATTTGCATTATTTTGTTAAATGAACGGTATAAGTACAATTAGAAATATACATACAGCATTTTCTAACAATATCAATTTCAATATATATAATTTGTATACAAAACAATCCAATCCAATGTAAAGTATTTAAAACTAATAATTTTCTTTCTCTCTCTCTCTCTCTCTCTCTCTCTCTCTCTCTCTCTCTCTCTTTTTTTAACAAGAACCTTAAATCTAATCTCCTTTGCTTAGCTCTTTTCCTAACCCTTGACAACAATTTGTAACCAACCCCTCTAAACAATGAAAATTATCCCAGACCCAAAACCCATTAAAAGACCAAAAAACCACCCGTCCCACACCACCTCTTTGGGAATGTGGGCGTCGTATTCTTAAAATTGCTTCCTGCTGGGTATGGGCGAAGGTATCTTTGTTCTGAAAAGAAAAATTTTAGGTTAATTGTCAAATTCTAGGAAAGGTAACTATATCCTTCGTTATCCAGTTTGTGTATAATGCCAAAGTTCAGGTTTTATCTCAAATCCTTAATCAAGTAGTCTTTGAGACTGGATCATTTCAGCTAGCTTTCTCAAAATTGCTCTGAGCATTTTGTAGTTCAAAGCTGATCTGTAGATGATGTTTGCCAGCTTAGTGATGTTATTATTGTCCACGTGGAATTGTTGTTGTTGTGGGGCCCCATCTTCTTCCTGGAGACTTCAGTTGATGTTAGGCCTGGCCGTGAATTCCTGCAGAAAACTGATAAGAGACTCGAACACAAAGACATATATGCAGCTAATTGAAGCCTTTTTTTCTAGAATTAGTTAGTACTCTATATGACCATTCATATCTTAACAAAGTTTAAAATGTATATCTATCTATATATATATATATTAATCTTGTAAACTTTGATATAGAATTCATACTTTAAGAACAGTTTAAAGAATCAGAATAGAATCAAAGAGTTGAGATTAGTAATAGAATAGTCCCTTAATTAATTTTTTCTGTCCCATAGCAGAAGATGGCTCTTCTTCTGGCATGATACAGAGATTTTGCATTTTCCTTTTAACAACATGCTTGAGTTTAAAGAAGGAGAGAGCCATTCTCCAACTCTAAAGTCAGCTTTAAATTTTAATTGAATCAGGACTATTAGAAGACCAATAGTGTTAATTCTTTAAAAAGAAAAACAGAAACAAACATTTAGAAAGACATAAAAATTTTTTAGATGA
>CABHPH010092702.1:8529-18540 GCA_902168325.1 Peromyscus nudipes
AAATAAATAAATAAATAAATAAATAAATAAATAAATAAATAAATAAACAAATAAATAAAAGAGTGATAGCTGTGCCCATCATAGTTGGTCAGTCATTGTAAATTTGACACAAAACTAGATGTAACTGGGAAGAAGAAACACAATTGATGAAGTGTCTCCATTACAATGGCTTGAGAACACATTTATGGGATATTTTCTTGATTGCTAAATGATGTAGGAGGGCCCAGGTAAATAATATTGGTTCCATTCCTGGCCAGATTGGTCTGGGCTGTAAAAGAAAGGCAACTAACTAAGCAAGCCAGAAAAAACAGTAATCAGTGTTCCTCATGGTCTCCAGTTTCTAACTCCAGGTTTCTGTCTCCAGTGTCTGCCTTGCTATTCATATATTATGAAGTCAAATAAACCCTTTCCTTTACCCAAACTAGTTTTGATCATGGTATTTATCACAACAATGGAAACCGAACTAGAAGACTTAATTTAAAATAATTTTTCATGGACTTACTTATTGTAAGACTTGATTTTTTTCTCTCCCACAACACACACAATCACAAAATGAGCCATAGAACTTGGTATTAGAAAAATAATTCCTCAAACTAATTTCAATCTTCCTATTTGTTACTTAAATATCATTAAATAAAGCTCAATATGATTAAAACCTCACAATTGTTGTCAACAAGTTCACAATCCTTAAAAAAATAAATGCTTGTAAGAGTGACATCAATCCAGTGTCCATCAAGAGATTAGATTTTCTTGTCTGTTCAAATTTAAAAAAAAATGCATCATCTACTCAAAGACATAGTAAGAGAGGGAGACAAAACAGAATCGTTTTATCATCTAAAAATATGTAAATTGAGAACAAACAGTGTTTTCAAGTGATTGTTTATGCTGCTTTTGGGTTGTGAATAATTTTCTTACAACTGCTGAACCATCTGTTAAACAGAGTGGTCTTGCCTGTTCAAAAAATCTGAATGTAGTATTTTTAAAATTTCAACAAACAGCTTTTGTTTGACTATTCTAAACAAATATTCTAATAAATAGCAGTTCATGGTATTCATGGGTCAAATTCAGAAGAGAAGAAAATAAGCTATCCTTTGAAAATGATTTTAAAAGTGTTTTCCATAGAGAAAGGACAACATGCTCACAAATTCTGGCTCTTTCAGTTACACCATCTGTGTCCAAGTAAGAAACTGTCATATTTCAGCATTTTTCTTGACCTTGAAAGACTAACCTTTAACTGAAAAATCTGGAGGACTGCATAACCAGCATCATCATTCCTAGATCTTCTGATCATCAAATTGTGTCCTGAGATCTCATCACTGAGTCGTGTTTCTAACTGCTAAATATAGTGCTCTAATTTGTATTAAATGAAATTTAGATTACTGTAGCAATAGAGATTTCGTGTGTGTGTGTGTGTGTGTGTGTGTGTGTTTGTGTGTGTGTGTGTGTTTCAGGATTTGTGAGCATCTTATAATCAGGTTATACATACCTATTTCCCCAAACATTTATCATATACGTTCAGGAAAACTGCTACAAATCCTTTATTCTAGGTTTTTGTGATTTACAATACATAATCAGTACATATAATGACCCTACTATGTGATAATGCAATAGAACTTTTATTCATTATCTAACTACAATGTAGTACTCAACATTCAACCATTCTCATCACCCCGCCCCCAGCCTTATGGTAAATATTTCAAAGGAAATTATTTTTAAGTCTCTTTCTATGCTTGTAGAAATGGTTAGTGTGTGAGACAATCACATTCAAGGCTATATTTTATTTAGTGTCTTAATTCTAGGCATTGTGATAGAGTTCAAAATGAAACAAAGTGTCATTCAAGTTTGGTCCATAGTATCTGTTAAGTAACTGTGGACTTTCTAGCTATCTACCATATGCCCTGCATTCAAATAAAAGAGGAGGTGATTTACATAATTCAGAGTGCATCTTTTATACTTCCCTGCATTTTAAATTTATCAGATTTAACTATACTCACCTATTCACTGCCAATATGGTAGTCAGTAACAGGTTAAAAGCAGGCTGTTTTACAGCCAAGAATTTTTTTTCTGTGTAAATGAGAATGTGGTTGTTATTTAATGCAAGTAAAATATATCAAGTACCTTGTACAAATTAAAGACAGATGTGATCAAATTTAAAAAAATACAAAAAGTTTAAACACATCTTCACAAAAAATATACTTTTGAAGAACACATTTTTCTACTTTGATTATAATGTCTCTCTATGTTGCTCAGATTTCTGATGAATCCAGGTAAAAAAAAATGATATCTTAGTTTGTTTTCTAGTGCTGTGATAAAACACCATGATCAAAAGCAACTTGGGGAAAATAGGTTTACTTGGATAACAGATTACATTCCGTCATTAGAGTAAGTCAAAGCAGAAACCTGGAAGCAGGACATGAAACAGAAACATTGAAAATTATTATTTACTAGAATGTTCCATGGCTTCCTCAACTTTCTCTTTTTGAAAAAAAAATGTTTTTTAATACAATATATTCCCCTCCCCCAACTCTTCCTAAATCCTTCCCATATCCTCACACACCCAATTCTATACCTTTTCTTTCTCTCTTTCCTTAGGAAGCAACAAACAAAAATAACAAGAACAAACAAAAAAATCACAAGAAACATACACACAAAATACAAAACCACAAAATCAGAAAACATAACATACAAGGAAAAGTCCAATAAGACAAAAAATTCCCAAACAAAGCAATATAAGACAAAGGGTCTACAAAAACACCATTGAGTTTGTCTGTGTTGGCCCAGCAAATCTGCTGGGCATAGAGCTTAATCAAGTGTGTTTAATAAATTCAGTGAGACTCCAGTGGAGAGCACTAATTTTTCCTTTGCAAACAGATGTCATTTGTAGATGGCTGCTTGGCTAGGGTTGAAAGCCAGTGTCCACTTCTCTCTCAGCACAGAGACCCCATCTGACTTGAACCTGTGCAGACTATGTTCATTCTGCCACAGTCTTTGTGAGTACATATGAGCATTAGTCCCGTTGTGTCTGGAAGATACTGTTCTCTTGGAGCCATCCTCCCCCTCTGGCTTTAATAATCTTTCTGCTTCATTTTCCAAATAGCTTTATGAACCGTGAAGGGAGAGGTTTGATAAACATCCCATTTAGGACTGAGTTTTCAAAAATCTTTCACTCTCTACATATTATCCAGATGGGGGTATCTGTGCTATCTCCTTTCTATCGGAAGAGAAAGCCTCAGATGATGGCTGAGTGAGGAACATATCTATGAGTATAGCTTATTTTATCATTATGAGTTATTTTATTAGTATGTTTCTCTAGGAGAACATTTGGTTTCCCTCTAGACTCATAGTCTATCCAATCTCAAGTTTGGGGCTACCAAAGTCATGTCAGACATGGGTTCCATATCATGGAATGATCCTTAAATTCAATTAAAGAGTGGTTGGTTACTCCTACATTTTTACCACTATTATACCAGCATGTCTTACAAACAGGTCACCATTGTAGATCATATGGTCTGCTAACTTGTGTGGTGATATTGTGCTCCCCAATATATCATGCACTCTAATAAATTTATCTGGGGTCAGAGAACAGAACAACCACTAGACAGACATGGAGGCCAGAAAATGGTGGCACTCACGCGTTTAATTCTAGCCTTCTGGAGGAAGAGATCCATCTGGATCTCTGTGAATTCAAGGCCACACTGGAAACAGCCAGGCATGGTGACTCACGCCTTTAATTCCAGGAAGTGATGGCAGAAAGCAGAAAGGTATTTAAGGTGAGAGGACCAGGAACTAGAGCTGGTTAAGCTTTTGGGCTTTTGAGCAGCAGTTCAGCTGAGATTCATTTGGATGAGAACTCGGAAGCTTCCAGTTTGAGGAAACAGGATCAGCTGAGAAATTGGCAAGGTGAGGTTAGATGTGGCCTGTTCTGCTTCTCTGATCTTCCATCATTCACCCCAATACCTGGCTTCAGGTTTGATCTTATTAATAAGACCGTTTAAGATTCCTGCTACAAACTTGTTTTCTCTATTACAACCCAGAACCAACTGATCATACGTAGTACATTCCACAGATGGCTGGGCCCTCCTATATCAATTACTAATCAACATAATGTCCCCATAGACTAGCCTATAGGGCAGTTTGATGGATGAACTTTTTCAATTGAGGTACCCTTTTCTGAGGTGACATTGGCTTGTGTGAAGTTGACAAAAAACTAATTAGCACATAGGGGAGGAAAATTATCAAAGAACCAGGGGTTATTGAATGGAAGATGGCAATTGTTTTAAGTCCCAGTGAAACATTATTTTAGAGGAAAAAAATAATAGGCTATTGACTCATTGCAATATGATAATTTTAAAATTCTTAGTCAAGCAAATATCTATGGCTATAAATTAGAGAATTTGTTACCAGAATGGACATACTTATGAGTGGTATGTTCATTAATCAATTAACTAGATATCGAAAGATAATATCCTACTCGCTTTTGTGCTGTTTCAAAATCTTCACTACTAACTTCTCGATTGAGTCATAGTAGCTTCTCAAAAAGGAGCTATTGTATGGTTGCTTAAAAGAATGAAATCCGAATCAACAATGACAGAGATGGAATAGGGGCAACAGCAAGAAAGATTGAACTTCAGCTTAGTTTAGCCCATCCATGAACAATGAAGGCAGCTACTTGGACTTTTTTTGCTTCTAGAACTGTAACAGGTACTTTACTACCTCAGTCTCAAAATGATGCTCTGTTTTTCAGAAGTATATGAAGGCTTTCTACTAAATTGGTTTTATTGTTTGAAAGTTTTACACATGCATATAATGTGTTTTGATCAAATCCAATCCCTTCTCCCCTCCCCTCAAATTTCTCTTCTATCCTATTCAGACTGTTTTCCTTTAAATTCATGCTATTTTTGTTTCAAGCCCACTGAGCCCACTTAATACTGACTTTATAAGTATATGTGTAGAACCATTTACTAGAGCATAGGCAGCCCCCTTGAGGAAAACTGACTCTCTCCATCAGGGTTGCCATCAGTTGCCAATTGTTCTTCCACTACTGGTGGGTCTTACTGAGTCTTTCTCCTGTCCATGCTGACATTTTGGGCTGGCTTTTAATCTTTTGCATGTCTTGGACAAACACTCACAAATTTATGAGTATAAAGATAAGAAATTAGGTGGAAGTTTATTTCTACATCCGTTAAGCAGAATAAAGATATTAACTTTACCCCTAGGGCCTATAACCTGGAAAATGATGAGATTCCCCCAGACCCCAGTTAACACTAAAAGGTATGAGGATTCATGTATGGAGTGAGCTTTAAATCTAATCATAAACTAGTTGGTTACTCTCAAAACATTTGTAGCACTGATTGTAAGAATGAGCATGTCTTCACAGGTTAGATATTACTGTAGTTCACCAGGCTCAAAAGCTGGGTAAGACTATTGATTACTTTTCTCCTCTGGTAGTGTACATAGAGTCTTCCAGTCCTATGAAAGCTAGCCAGTAGGATATAGTTTCCAGGTGAGTGCCAGATTGGTTTATCCATGTTCTATGAATCAAATATGTGGTATCTTTTTATGAAATTCTAGAGGGTAACCAATAGTGTTGAAAATAGCCTCCTACATTTGGGGGTAGTCTACGAGTCTATGTGACCCATTGAATAACAACATGAAAACGAGTAGCCTATACCTAGCACTGGGCTTTTTATTTGATAACCTATAATATCTACAAGAGGTATTTCCCCCCATCAAGGGATAGCTCCATTAAAACTTTTATATGTGAATATGCATGTGTATATGTAAGTGTACATGTATGTATATGTATGTGTATGTATATATATGCATACATACATATATGTATGTGCATGTGTATATGGATATTCTGTAAGAAGCTTACACAGCGGTATGTTTCTATATGGCATTTTCAAAAGCAGTTTAGTTTTATGTATCCTTCCCTAGGCTCTCTTGTCCATCCTGCTTATACACCCTATTTAACCTTTCCTGTTCTATTATTGCCCTTTTCCCAATTCCACAAAAAGTTCTTATGAGGTATTTATATGATGCTCTTTTTTAAACTTAATCATTGATAGTTTCTTTTTCTATAATGTCTATAAACAAAACTTAGCCTATTCAATGGATATTCTAATTCTTCCTTAAAACATTCCATTTTGATCCAATTATAATGCCTATTGTTTAGAATGTGCTCAGAGGTGATAGTTAAAATCTTGAATCTTCTCTCTTGGTTAGCCTTAAAGATTAACTTCTGTGTCATACAGATATAGTATCTGCATTGCAATTGGACTTTTATGAGTGAAATTGAAATTCATATTTTTTGGCAGAGAACAAATCTCATTAACTACTCTCAGTTGTGACAGGCTGTAGCTATGTGTCATGAACCAATGTCTCAACTAGCCTGACATATCTTTCCTTTTTTTTTCTTTTTTTTGAATTTATTTTATTTTATTTTACAATATAATTCAACTTTACATATCAGCCATAGATTCCCCCGTTCTCCCTCCTCCCGCCCCGCCCCCCTCTCCCCGGCCCACCCCCCATTTCCATCTCCTCCAGGGCAAAGACTCCCCAAGGGTTGAGATCAACCTGGTGGACTCAGCCCAGGCAGGTCTAGTCCCCTCCTCCCAGGCTGAGCCAAGGGTCTCTACTAAGCCCCAGGTTTCAAACAGCCAATTCATGCACTGAGCACAGGACCCGGTCCAACTGCCTGGATGCCTCCTAAACAGATCAAGCCAATCAACTGTCTCCCCATTCAGAGGGCCTGATCCAGTTGGGGGCCCCTCAGCCATTGGTTCACAGTTCATGTGTTTCCATTTGTTTGGCCACTTGTCCCTGTATTCCATCCATCCCTGGTCCCAACAACTCTTGCTCACATAAACCCTCCTCCTCGCCAATTGGACTCCCGGAGCTTGGTACATATATACAATGGAATACTACTCAGCAGAGAAAAACAATGACATCATGAGATTTGCAGGCAAATGGATGGATCTGGAAAAAATTCTCCTGAGTGAGGTAACCCAGACTCAGAAAGACAAACATGGTATGTACCCACTCATAGGAGAATACTAGTTGTGGAACAAGGATGACTGGACGGCTACTCACAACACCAGGGAGGCTACCTGGAAAACAAGACCCCAAGAAAGACACGGGGATCGCCCAATGACGGAGAAATGGATGAGATCTACATGAACAGTCTGGACGTGAGTGGGGGTAATGAGGGGTGAGGGGCAAGGGAAAGAGATCTTGGGGGAGCGGGAGATCCCAACTGGATCAAGAACAGAGAGGGAACGCAAGGAATGTTCATGGTAAATGAAGACCACATGAGAATAGGAAGAAACAAAGTGCTGGAGAGACCCACAGAAATCCACAAAGATGCCCCCACAATAGACTGCTGGCAATAGTCGAGAAATGGTCAGATCTGACCTACCCTGGTGATAGGATGGCCAAACACCCTAATTGTGCTAGAAACCCCATCCAGTGACTGAGGGAACTAAATGCAGATATCCACGGTCAGGACCCGGGTGGACATATCTTTTCTTAATAGCCCATCATACCTTTAGTAAATATTTTTATAAATTTAGAAATAGAAAATACAAATCAGTCAATCAGACTCAAGCCTACACAGAAGCAAAAGGAAAAATGTGACTGTGCCTATGTCTTCAACTTTGTAATTAATATACTCCCTTTATATTATACCTACTGACTCTAGAGCCTGCTAATTTTCTAAGCATACAAAACATAGTTAAGATGTGCATATGTACGTATATTCATATATGTAAAGAACAGCAGAGAAAGATAGGCCTGCAAATGCTATAAATATATAAGGAATCATAATCTGTGAATTTGCTATGAACCATATTTTCATAATTCAGAATTTTACTAAAGAAGTGTATCTGGTATGTTTTTGGTTGTTTTTTATTTCACTTTTTGCCTCTAGCTTTGTTTTATATCATAATTTTACAATAAGTAATCTAAAACAAACAAAAATGTTCAGAAATAGGAGGAAATAAATTAGGAAAGTGAGAAGGATGTTTAATGTCCTCAAGGCAAAGTGATTAGAAACATGTTGTGAACAAAACACTCCTGGTTCATAATTATGAATTTGAAAATTTGACACTGAGGAAACTAAGACATAAGCAAGATGTTTACTCTATGCTCTTGTTTTTTTTATTCATAATCTAAGGATACTAATATATACATTGAAATTAGAGGTATATGTGCATATATTGTGAAAATTTATTAAAACGTTTATTAAATTAGTAGAAGCAATTACTATGACCATTACTACAACTGTCATTATTTCTATAGACTCTTTCACCCAGTAGAAAGTAAGTTGTAGGAAAAATAAATATAGAATGAGCAGGGGAGGATGTGAAATTTGGACCAGCATGTTGCCTGTTCTTGTATTTGGCTTCTTCATTTGTTTTTCTAATTTAGCAGTTTAATACTTATGTTTTATGATTACATTATAATTAGAATATTTTCAAAAATACTTATTAATGTTTGTCTTCTTTTAAACATTTTAGTCTAGCCTATAATCCTGACCAAACATTATTCTTAAGCAACTGAAATATTACATTACCATGGACAAATGGCAGAGGTAGAAAGCTATTTATTCTGGCACTTCCTATGAAACAATAAGAAAGTGTCTTAGTTAGGATTACTATTGCTGTGAAGAGACACCATGACCATGGCAACTCTTACCAAAAAAAAAAATTAATTGGGGTGGCTCACTTACAGTTTCAGAGGTTCAGTCCATTATCATCATGATGGAGAGCATGGTGGCACGCAGACAAATGTGGTGTTGGAGTAGTAGCTGAGAAACCTACATCTTTCAGGCAAAAGGAAATCCACTGAAACACTTGGAAGTATCCTGAGCATAGGGCATCTCAAAGCCTGCCCCCACAGTAACACACTTCTTCGATCAAGACCATACCCACTCCACCAAAGCCAGATCTCCTAATAGTGCCACTCTCTATGAAATTATGGTGGCCAATTACGTTCAAACTGCCACATTCCACTCCCTGGTCCCAAAAGCTTCTAACACTATCATAATGCAAAACGCTTTTAGTCCAACTTCCTCTAACAAGGCCATACCCACTGCAATAAAACCACACCTCCTAATAGTGCTACTTCCTATGAGATTATGGGGGCCAATTATGTTCAAACTACCACAGAAAGTAAGGCCTAATTAGGTTAGAGTAGCTTACACTAACTATTAGGATATAAAGAAATGGAAGTTAGTAGTTAGACATTACAATAGAACTTGTAGTCACATTAGGTATGTTTTCAAGATTGAGCAGATATATTTTAGATAGACAGGTCATCTTCAAACCCTTCAGAGATCTACAGAATATGGCATTTAAAATGTTTTAATAACTTAGAAAAATTTTTCTTTTTTGTTAAGACTATGAGACATGTCGGCTCCTAGCAGTACCAATCTACTTCAGAGAAAATATGGGCATTGAAAAAACTGCATATGGAGTTAACTTTCATTGTGACAAAAGTTAGCCACCAGACAACAAAGTATCCTTGAATCAACTGCTGACAAACAGGACAAAATGGACAGACAGGACACGAAACAAAGTTCTACCGATACTTGCCAAGACAAGTGTAGTTGTGGCTTTAGCAAAAGGCAATCTTCTGAAGCCAGGACAATATGGCACCATCCCTGAAGTGGCCTTTGCAATCCAGAAAAGGTACCGTGCCCTTTTCTTCGAAGGTATCTGAACAGGCAGTGGGCCGATGGCTTCTGATGTGCAGTGGAACAGCAGCTGAAACAGTTATTCTTGAAGAGTAACTAAGCTCACACCTCTCAATAGTAGACTGGCATTTAATAGAGGGATGTAGAGAAGAACGGGATGCCAAGATGAAGCCACACACACACAGCCAAGAAGAATGGACAACTGAATTCAAAAAACATCAACAATTTCCAGAATTTAAAATCCTGAATCATGACAGGACACTAGTGGAATTCAGGTATTTCTGGTACATGGACTGCTCTCACCAAATGTG
>CABHPH010092705.1:0-10549 GCA_902168325.1 Peromyscus nudipes
AAATTAGTATACCAATTTTTGTTTTCTTTGACAGGTGTTAGCTTGATTCAAAATGCATCAACAAGTAAAGACAAATGATCTGAATTCAATTCCTGAAAAATGGGAAGAAGGAAAGAATGGACTCCCAAATTTGTCTTTTGAGCTCCATATGCATGCTGTAGAATGCATGTCCCTACACACAAACACACACACACACACACACACACACACACACACACACACACACACACAAATGTTTATTTGTAGACATCCTATTTCTGAGTTTTAATTGTTACTGAGTTTGATAATTTCTGACTTTTTAGTGATAATCAATGATAAAATGATATTAATAAAATCATTGAAGTGAAAAATCATTAAGGGAACTCCCAAAGTTGACCTATGGCCTCTACATGTATGCACACACATGTGGACATACAATAAAAACACATACATAGAAAATTAGGTCTGAGAAAGGAATAAATAGTGATGCTGTCCATTTAGGTCCATTTGTCAGAGCAGTTTGGAATTTAGACGTGTATTTGCAAACTGAAGGGTGGGAATAAAGAGTAATATTAGATATTCTATATTTAAAGTGACTGACATGCTAAATAAAATTGAGCAAACAGTTTTCCACTCAAGTCAGGAATTCAAAAGAGAGCTTCAGAAAATCAGTTATGAGTTTGTTTGAGTAGATCATAAAAATAGTTGAAATTATTCATCCTTCCTGAGTCATACCCTTTACAATGTAACATCAAAATTGCTTCCAATAAGATAGGGTATTTTCTCAATGTATCTTGAATTTAAACTCAAAGTGTGTTTTGTTTAAGTCAACTAGAACTAAAAAAAGTTTTGCATGCTTCTGCTTTCTTTTTCAAAGAGGAAGTCCATGTTAGCATATAAAATAATAATAAATAACATAGATAATTAGGAAACAACAATAAATATCCACACTCCAATTCCCTGTAAAAGGAAATGAAGCTGAGTTCAAATCAAGAAATCCCAAGCTGAAAACAGCCAGAATGTGAGCCCAATTTGTACATTTACAAAAATGTTGTAATATATTTATTCTGAGTGTGGCTTATGAAGCGATAGATACCTGACACAAATCTTTATAAGTTAAGGCTAAAAACCTGTACTAGAACATTTAGGGATGAAAAAGTAGTGACTTCTCAGTAATAAAACTAAATGTACCAGTATTCAGAAATATGGAAGAATAAAGTTCACATGTTAGATATTTGATACTTTTTGTGACAATGATTATTTGGAGTTTTTAAAAATCCCAGAGAGTGGCTCTTTGATTAGACATAGACATAATTTCAGAAATGATTAGGGAATCTCTTTGTCTTTTTCTATGATTACTTCCTCTCCCATGAACTCCCCATATTAGAAGGCATAGCCATGAAGGCTCTCATCATGCTTAATTATTGCTTCTGAAACTGTGAGCTAAATATATCTCTTTTCTTTAAAAATTTATCCTCTATTAGATCATTATTAAATGGCATAAAAATTAAGTATAATATGGAACACATTAGTTGCAGCAAAAACACCAAGGAAATTAAAACCTCAACAACTATTTGACCTGTGTGTGAAATGAAATCACATAGACAAATGTTATTATTAAGTTTGGAGAGAATATACAGAGAATCATAAATTACAAGAATCAAAACTCATAAACTCAAACTTCCATGGGGATGAACACTGTGGTTAGAAAACAAGAACTATAGTGACAACGTTTCTTGTGTCACAGGCTGAACAATCTACATATGTGGATTTTGGCCTGCTCTTTGAATATCAAGGAAAATTCTCCCATGAACTTTCAAAGGAATTATGTTGAAATTCAAATATTCTGTCATTTATTGACAAGGTCATCTCTTAACAAGCATATACAATTATGGTTCTTTTCAGAGGATAAGTCATCTGACTATTGTTCAGAGGCACAGACATATTAAAGGACTAAGACAATATAAGATCATAGATATCCTAGCTATATCTGCCACCTCATTGCTCACTTTACATTCATTATATTTTTAATTTTCTTTTTATTTTGTCTTAGGGAGTTTTCTATTGTTCTGAAGAGACACTAAATGACCATGGTAACTCTTAGAAAATAAAACAGTTAACTGTGGGCTGGTTTACAGTTTCAAAATTTAGTCCATTCCATCATGGTCGGGAGCATGGTGACATGCATGTGGCTATGGTGATGGAGAAGTAGCTGAGATTT
Source organism: Peromyscus nudipes (assembly GCA_902168325.1). Taxonomy (NCBI): domain Eukaryota; kingdom Metazoa; phylum Chordata; class Mammalia; order Rodentia; family Cricetidae; genus Peromyscus; species Peromyscus nudipes. Next base: position 2,201 of record CABHPH010092705.1, read on the forward strand.
CTGCATCCTGACCTGTAGACAGAGACAGGGACTAGTATGGGCCTTAAATCTCAATGCTCACCTCCAGTGACACATGTCATCCAACAAAATCACCCATCCTACTCTTTCTCAAATAGTCCCACTCTGATTAGTTAACATTCAAATATATGAGGCAGCAATGCCCATTCTTATTCAATCAAAATTTGTATGAGCTTTTTGTGAATATATGTATATATGCACTGCCTGTGTGTCTTCTGCCTATGGAGGACAGAAGAGGTTCCTTGGTCACCTGGAACTGAAGAAAAGGATGGTTGTAAGGTGCTATGGATTATGGAAACTGAACCTAGGTCCTCTGCAAGAAGATGAAGAACTCTTACTCTTAACTCACTTACTTGTTGCTTGCCCAAAAAGTAGTTCTCAAAAAAAGTCATCTTCCCAGTCTCCCCGGCTTACTTTTAACATATACATTTGATTAATGTCCTGTACTCACATTCTACATTCAATCCATGTTAATTTTTGGTTACTTTAACTTCATAATGAAGCTCAACTATTACTCAAATATTTCTGTCTACTACTATTTCTCTTATTCAAACAAAATGTGTTTGTTTATGTGCTACCAACTATCTTTTCACTGCTAATAATGTGATCTTTCTTCATGTAAGATCTGCCGTGATATATCAAAGCATAAATCTATCTTCATTCCCATAGTAACATATGATAAATATATAGTGACATAAAGTAATCTGTATGAAAAACCAAATGTCTTCTACATGCATAATTTTATATTACAACAGAGTTTTGAGAAAGCTGTTCATTGCCTGATTATTATAATTCATTTTTATTATTTTTAAATATGTGGGGAGGCATGTGTATGTAAGTGCTGGTATCATCATAAGCCAGATGTGTTAGATTCCCCTGGATTTGCAGTTACAGGAAGTTGTGATTCATGTTATGTGGATGCTGGGATTTGAACTCAATGCATGCTGGTCTCAACCACTGAGCCATATTTCAATCCCTCATCTGACATTTTAGAAAGGGATATTTATACTGAATTATTTCCGTAGGCACAAAGTGAAAACATTCCTTGAAAGTGAAACACAGAGGAATATAGACTCAGTATCTGAAAAATAACAGTATAAGAAAGACTTAGCATGCTCTCTCTGAGTTTGAAGGTAGAGAAAGAGAATCATAAAGCCTTTCCAAACTGGAAAATTCAAAGAAACAGACTCCCTTATAATATTATATCCAAAGGTATTCAATTTATTAATTCCTTGCTCTTAGCCATGTTATACATGGAAAATAATGAATTTATATTGTTTTCAATAACTAAGTTTGTGAATGTTTGTTTTCAAAACTACTACAATTGTGATGACACTATAAACTAACAATCAACCTTTGAGCTTCCACTTCATATGGTTTCTATACAACTATGAACAACCAAACTCCTGATATTATAAGTTTGTTTCTTCTACTAAAGTCATGTCATGGTTCTCAAGAAGATTAAACTCATTGCTATCAAAGACTCTCATTATTTGAGTCAGTCTCTTTTCAGGTTTTGGCATTTATTATTTAATCATATAATTTAGTCTTTGCCCAGCAATTAGCTCTTACCTCAGCATTATTCTATCATGTAATCTTGGTAACTGGATCATTCTCTCCTAATGAAATTCTCTTTATAGATATTTTCTAAAAGAAAATTATCTAATTGCCTGTTAAATACTTTTGCTACCTTAAAAGAATGATGTTATGTGAGGGTGGTGTAACACGAATCATGAAAGGTCTTATAATAAAAAAACAACCTAGAGCCAGAAATTGTGGTGAAACCTAAAAGATCAGAGACACAGAACAAGCCAGCCACGTTCATACCTCTACAAAATCCTCAGCCTCAAGAGAGAGAGAGTTCCTGTTTCCTCACACCTTATATACCTTTCTGTGTCCTGCCACATTACATCCAAGCCCAGTGTGGCCTTGAACTCACAGAGATTCAGATGGATCTCTGCCTCCTGAGTGATAGGATTAAGGGTGTATACCACCACTGCCTGACCTCTGTGTCTACTCTAGTGGTTGGCTCTGTCCTCTGAACCTCAGGCAAGTTTATTAGGGTACACAATGTATCACCACACCAAATTAATTTCAATCCTTGCCAGAAAGGAAACTCAGCTAAACTACATTTTGAATATGAAGAGCCTGGTTAAGCAAAAAGTAACTCAGCTATCATTCTACAATTACTAAATAGTGATGGTTAATAGTTTAAAAAAAATTGTGTTTTCAGTATTTTATTGAAAAAGAAGTGGCATGGAACTGTAGCAATAACAAATGCCTTCAAAAAAAGTAAAGCAGCAAAAAAACTATATTTATTCAAAGGTAAAGTAAATTCTAAACATGTATGACTATTTCATAAATTTGCAGTTTTTCATCACCTTATTGAATTAGAATGTGCACAGTAAAATTAAATAAAGACAAATAATAGTATGCACCATAGTTAGATCTCTTTGGTGTTACATTAAATGGTTCTGTGATTACAGGCAGATTAATCAAGTACTAATTAATTCAAAAATTAGCCAAACAAAAGTTCTTTACTTAGTGACATTCAATAAAAATTTGGGTAGTTATGATTCCACTATTTGTGTTACTAATAATATTTTTTGATTCTGTGACAATATAATTAAATGAAAAATAATATATTACAGAATGGAAATCAACAGTGTAGATAATTTTATTTAATTGCCTGCAGTGGAAGATTAATAAATTATATACTTAACAAATTCAAGATCATCAAATAGTTTTAGTGGTAAAATTAGAAATTGATTGCAAGTTTCACAAATCCAGTTCTTTGGATTTGAGTTGCAATTAAACTATGAAACATCAAGGTAAACTTTGGGGCTTTTTTCACACAAAAATAGCATCTTTATTTTCTGCACAGATAGAATTTTTATAGCATGAAGATAAGTTTTTGTTTTATGTAATATACATAAGCATGTGTCCTAGTTTGCATTCTCTGTTGCTGTGATGAAGCTTTCTGACTAAAAGCAACTTGTGGAAGAAAGACTTTATTTAACTTTCACTTCCAGACAACCATCCATTATAGAGGGAACCTAAGGCAGAAAATCAAAGTAAGAATGTGGATGCAGAAACTGAAGAAGAGTGCATGAAGGAATGCTGCTTACTGTCAGTTGCCATGCTTACATTCAATTACCCAGACCAATCTTCCTAGGGATGATACCAGCCACAAAAAAATGCCCATGAACATTCCCACAAGGCAAACAGATGGAATCACTTATTCAAATAAGGTTCCCTCTTGTAGCAGAATCTTAAAGAGTCTTATTAATAAAATCAAACCTCAGCCAGGTATTGGGGTGAACACTGGAAGGTCAGAGAGACAGAACAAACCACAACTAACCTCACCTGGCCAACTTCTCAGCTGATCTTGTTTCCTCAGACTGGATGCCCCGAGCCCTCATCCAGAATGGGTCTCAGCTGAACTGCTGCTCAAAAGCCTGAATGCTTAACCAGGCCAAATGTTTCTCCAGGCCAAATGCTTCTCCAGGCCAAATGCCCCTAGTTTCTGGTCCTCACGCTTTATATACCTTTCTGCTTTCTACCACCACTCCCTGGGATTAAAGGTGTGGCTTTCTGGGATTAAAGATGTGTATCACCGTGCCTGGCCGGTTCCAATGTGGCCTTGAACACACAGAGATCCAGAGGGATTTCTGTCTCTCGAATGCTAGGATTAAAGGCGTATGCTACCACTGCCTATCCTCATGTTTAATATTGTGGCTGTCCTGTTCTCTGACCCCAGATAAGTTTATTAGCATACACAATATTTTGGGGAACACAATACCACCACACCCTCTTAATATGTCAAGTTGACAATCAAGAAGCAGACATCATAGCATGTATTATAATAATGTTTATAATGACAAGAATGAACAAACAATTGTGGTGGCCAACTCAGACATGTCTACATACATGTAACCTCTGTTATATGATATTCAGTAAGATGATACTCGTAATTGAAATAAATATTCAAAATACAATATAACCAAATGGGTATGGATTTTAAGACACTGGAAAACATAAAATGAAAGGAAAGGCAACTATTTTTTATAGCTTTGTTCCTTGTTGGAAGACCAGACATTCGTATGCATAAAAAGAATAGAAAGAGCTTTTCCTTTTCCTGCACAATAACCACTATTTCCCCACAGACAAAAATACAAAATAATTCTAGGTTAGGTAGAGAGATTAATATAGTCTGAAGGAATTTGCTAACTACTTGATACTGTTTTACTGTCACTGTGCTGCAAATTGGTGTAAATTAGTAGTGTTTATTTTTTAATTGAAAATTTTCATTTCACTTATTTATTTGAGTATGGTGTATATGTATGGATGCCTCTGCCACTACATGTATGTGAAGTCAGAAGACAACTTGAGGGAACTAACTCTCTTTCCACCATGTGGATCTAAAGGATCAAACTCAGTTCAGAAAGCTTGAGAGCATGCATCTTTAAATGCTGAACCACGAAAATGGTTCATAGATTATTTTAAGTATAAACTATTGATACACATTTTATCATTTACTGTGGCTTATGAAATTATGTGTATGCTTCATGAAACCTTGTATAAGCATACAAATATTTAAATTCCTATTAAAAATAAAATATACATCACCCTGAAAAATAATTAGCATATAAATTCATGAGAATAGAATATGAAAAAGAAAGGTAAAACATACAAAGTAACTTTGTGGAGATACATTTTTCATTAATAAATAGTATAGTATGTCATTTTTGACATTGAACAGGAAGAACAAATGTTTTGTTTTGTTTTGTTTTGGTGAATCTGATTACCTCTCTGCATGGCAATTGTGAGATGAGCTTGGAGTTTACATAAATGAAGTATTTGTAATTTTTATCATCAAACTAATGATAATGCACTTTGGACTACATACAAAGCATTTTATTCATGGAAATTATAACATCAAGGCTATACATTATTACATAAGAAATGTCAGTAAGTGCGATAGTTACAAAAAACAAAACTGCAAGAAAATCAGTAAGGAAGTTGTTTATTATGACATATGAAACATGGTAAATACATAATACATTATTATGTGACTAGTAGTCATCATATTATTAATAGAAGTATCATGATGGTATTTCATTTTATGAAGTTTTAAACTTGTATTAAGTGCTATTTATATACTTTTTAAAAAACATAGATGCATATCATTTTAATAGTAAATATAATTGAACATCCAATACTCAAAATTCAAATCATAGAACCCTAGATGTAGCATGTAACAATGAAATTGTTCTTTGTGTTTTTTAACATTATTGAATCTGCTTTATTTTTTTTATTTTTTATTCATTTTACATACCAACCATAGATTCTCCTCTCATCGCTCCTTTGACTGTCCCCCCCCCCCCCCCCCCCACCTCGGCTCCCTGCACCATCCACCCCTTATCCCCTCTGCTAACCATAGTGGAGAGGGTGCGTGAATTAGCTTACCCTGGTTGTCATATTGGTGAATACCCCAACTGTCATCATAGAGCCTTCATCTAGTAACTGATGGAAGCAGATGCAGAGACCCACAGCCAAGAACCAGGCTGAGCTCCAGGCATCCAGTCAAAGAGATGGAAGAGGGCTCATATGAACAATGGGGTTCAAGATCATGATGGGGAAATCTACACAGACAACTGAACCAAGCTCAAAGGAACTCACGAACTTTAGACCAACATCTGTGGAACCTGCATGGGATCAGACTGGACCCTCTGCATATGGGAGAGAGTTGTGTAGCTGGGTCTGTTTGAGGGGTCCCTGGCAGTGTAATCAGGTTCTATCCTTGGTCCATGAGCTGGCTTATTGGAATCAGTTACGTGTGGGCAGACATTTTGCTCATCCTTGATGCAGAGGGGAGGGACTTGGTCCTGCCTCAACTGGGTGTATGAGACTTAGCTGTTCCCCCATGGGAGAACTTACCCTATTTATATACTATTTACATCTCTACAATTTCTCCCTGTCTCTGTCTCTCTCTCTCCCTTACCCTACCTCTTTTATCTCTACCTCTAGCCTTTGTCTTTATTTTATATTTTTTCTTATGTTTACTTATTCCTCAGATATGCTAGGCAATCTTTATGCAGCTTTTTTGCTGCCTGGGACCAAGTCTTTAGTCAAATACCTTTGCTAATTTCCAATTAAATATATGTATGAGCTGTAACTGTTAGTTTTAATGCAGAAAAGAAAGATATATCTTTATGGATAATTGCAAAGATAGATAATAGAAATAAATATATATATATAATATTTTCACTTAATATCAACTAATTCAAGTATGTGAAATGAATTATTAGCAAATATTCTATGCTACTCCTTTAAGATTTTCAGAGAAAATCTATTAAGTTTTATCCCTTCCTTTAGTAAACACTCTCAATTCTCTGAAAATAATATTTGCAAAGAAGAAAAAAATTAGTCAAAGACCTATGATGCAATTCTCAAATATCTTTCTTGATTCATAGATTTTAAGTAAAGACCAGTATGTCGTTCCTGTTTACCTATATACCCATTGTATTCAGCAGGCTAGAACAGAACCAATAAATTGTATACAAAGTACATGATGATATTTAATATATTATATTACAAGACAGGAATTGGATAGCCAAACAATGGCTGTCTACATACTGGAGAAGCAGAGAACCTGATAGCTACTCAATCCACAAAGCAGATGCCTCAGCCACCCCAATCTGGCATTGAATGCCTGAAAGTTTCCCAAATATTTACTGGCATTGAATCAAAGTTGGAAGCCTGATGAAGCTGGAGTCAATCTGCAGAGTTCGTAGCAGCAGTGATAAGAGCATCTTAGAAAGAATGTGCAAAGGCCGATAAGCAAACACTGTTCTTGCTTTTGAACTCCATATATCTGGGCCAAATTTTGCAAAATACTGCAAACTTAATTTGACTCATTCACTAAATCCTTTCTGGAAATACTATCACAGATGTATCCAGAGCTATTCCTCTTATATGGTTCTAAATTATTTGAAGTTGACAAGACCAACAATCAGAAATCAAACTGTTTCAAAATGACACCAAATAACACATTCTTAGGACATGTTTACTCTCCAAATAATGACCTTATCAAGGTCCTTTCTACCCATTAAAATAAATCTATCCCATGTACCCCCAAACATACATCAATTCTTCCCTGAAAATAGCAGACAATGTCCCTACAGAATTCTCTTTCTTTAAATAATCCAAAATTCTCAGATAAGAATATTGACTTAACAACATTTAAATCATATTAATCTAGTTAATGATATTTTTTACCAAGTTAAAACAAATAAGAAATAAAACATAGATAGCAAAGATATCAAGGTGGGCAGTGGTGGTACATGGCTTTAATTCCAGCACTGGGGAGGCAGAGGCAGGCAGATCTCTGTGAGTTCTAGGCCAGCTTGGTCTACAAAATAAGTTCCAGGACAGCCAAGACTACACAGAGAAACACTGTCTCAAAAAAACAAACAAAACAAAACAAAAATACCCAATAAACCAAAATCAAAACAAAAAACAAAACATAGATATCATCTTAATATATGTGTATACATGTACAACCATATTTTTGTATTCTTTTTTTTTTTGATTTTTCGAGACAGGGTTTCTCTGTTTAACAGTCCTAGCTGTCCTGGAACTCGATGTGCAGACCAGGCTGGCTAGGAACTCACAGAAATCTACCTGCCTCTGCCTTCCAATTACTGGGATTAAAGGTGTGTGCCACCAGTGCCTGGCTAACACAACCATATTCTTAACAAAACAGGAAAGAAGCACTCATGACAATTATAACCCTAGTTTCGGTAACTGGTCACATGATCATAACTGTTACTTTTACTTTCTTAAATCAGTCATAACACATTCCCTTTCCTCTTAAAAAGCACCTAGATTGTTTTTCAGACTTTACCTGAAGGAATGACCCAGACTTGTGTCTGAGTCATCTACTGTTTTATCTTGATTTGGTTTTAATGATTTCCTACTGACCTTATCCACAGAACATTATAGCATTAAGAGATGCCCTAAAGTAAAAGATCTCCTATCTGCCAGACATTGTATTCCCTATCTCCATGATGGAGTTTTATTCCAATTTCTCTGCATGTCCCACATCATCAGATTTCTACAAATTATTCTGAAATAAATAATCCTATAATTCAGGTTAAATTTATTTCCTGTACTCTGATAATCAAATATTTTACTAGCAAGTGTTCGGTGGTAGTTGTTTTCCTTCCATTTGGCCTAACAAGCATAATGTCATGAATGTAATAGACTAGTATGACTAACAAGCATAATGTCATGAATGTAATAGACTAGTATGACTAACTAGCATAA
>CABHPH010092708.1:0-10677 GCA_902168325.1 Peromyscus nudipes
AGAAATGAGTGAGACAGGTGTGTTCATGCTGTCAAGCCTGTATGCTTCAGTGGCCCTCAATGTGCTGGTGACTCAAAAGCAGTTCAGAGTTATCAATAGGATTCCCCAGAAATTTTAAATACAGATAGTATCAGAGTAAATTAATGACAGAGACTTCAATTATAAATGTATGTAGGTCTATTTTTCATAAAACTGTAGAATTTCATATCACAAATTGAACATCAGAATTTAAGTCAACATAGTCATTATGAAATATGAACATTCTAAGTGTACCAATGGATCTTACTAAAATTTTTGAATTGTTTCATAAGACTAAGTACTACTATGTCTTTTCATTATTGCTTTGTGTGTGTGTGTGTGTGTGTGTGTGTGTGTGTGTGTGTGTGCACGTGCGCGCGTGCGAGTTCTCTTTGGAGGACACCTCGATTTGGCTATCGTATTTTATTTCTATCACCTTAATATCTATTAGATTTTGTGAATTATTCACATGCTTATATTAACAATATCCATCACATGGTCCTTGCAGATATTTATATTTTAATCTGTGTCTTAAATATTTGAAAATTAGCATATTATGAACAATGACATACAAATATTACTCTTCACAGTAAAGAACTGCAAGAACCTAAAATCATGTAGAATTCTTAAACACTGTACACTGTATCACACCATTTAAAAATCTTATTAAAAATGATTATGTGTTAAATTTGGCTGAAATTATTGCAGGAAAGGCACACCATTTTTACTATCATAATTTAGATATTTTTCAACACTTAAGCCATTTGTCTGATTCCATTAACAAGTAATTTTATGAGCAGGACAGAACTAATCTTTCTAGTATGTCCTACCTGCCCCCAATATACTCTGAACTATGAAATTCCTTGAGGTGATTCGTGTCTGAAGTCTAGAATTCTGTAAATCTGTTTCTATACTATTTCACTGTAGAATTGTCTAGATGTGCAATAATCTTTTCACTCTCCTGATGGGAGTCTCAGTAGTTTAGAGGACACAATAGTTCATAAAATACTAAGCGCTTGAATATATTTTTGTGTGTTATTGGAAATGGTAAAATTCATGAGATAATAAGACATTAATTACATAATGTCTTAAAATATTCAAATTTCACCAACATTTTCACCCAAAAAAAATGCTAGAACCAAGAGCAACACTAACTTTACACTGTTTAATAACCATGTCAAAACCCAATATCCCAAGCATTTAATGAGTATGCATTCTACATATGTTACTTGCAGATAAAATAAGCCACTTGTGAAGCCGATGTGGGTGTCTAATCCTGAGAAAACCAAGTCTATGTTGAGGATGGGAGGGCTGTGATAAGAAATATCATTCTCTTACTCTATTCCCACAACAACAGCATTAAGCTTGTTTGCTGTCCATCTGTTCAGGTCGTCATAGGTTGTCACCTCTGAAACAGTATAAATAAATATAAATTGGTGCACTGTAAAGAGAAAACAATGGAATCCCACCAATACATATGAATGTGAATGAAATGTAGATTGTGATTTTTTTGAGAGAAATCATGCAATACCCACTTTTGTTGTCATATAGAGCAACAGTCTGTCAGAGTTCAGAAAATAAGATTGTCTACAACTCATTACCACATTACTTCACAAAAATCTTGGTAGAAGAATTAGGAAATCTGGAACTAATTTGAAAATATTATTGTAGCCAGTATTATAATTTTCACAAATTCATAGATTTTCTATAGTTAATTTTTTAGGAAACTTTTCAAAGAATGGACATCAACTTATTTAAAGCAAGATGTACTATTAGTGTAAATAAAGCAAATGAGTTTTTCCTTTACTTGATGCTTACATATTTACATAAAGTCATGCATATTTAATTAATGTAAAAGTAAACTTCATATTACCTTTCTATATCAAAGAGACAATTTAATTTTTATTAAAATCAAGTAATAGCAGGTTCTTACATTTTTAGCATTTTAAAAAAGTTAACTGTGGATGGAATAGAGTTATAATCAACTTAAAAGAATTAGAAAGGAGAAAAAGGAAAATGTTTTATTAAACTTTTAATAGGTAGCAATGTCAAGACTCTCTTAATAGCAATATGTATTAATTCACCCAAAATGCATATATTGGCATCCATCATTTTAAATATAAATATGTAAGAACCACCAGCAAATAAACTAGAGAAAATAATAATTTTAGTTAATAATAAATTTATGAGAATTTTCAAAGTTCAAGGAAATATATGTAACCAAATGTAGTTGCAATATAAAGTTGGACTAGAGGCAGAAAGTGGGCAATATAAGAAAATAGGAATGGAGGGTCTATACTTCAGTGTTTGACAAAAGATTTATCAGTATTAGGTCAATATATCAGTAATGTTTATCAGTAATTCATGTGGCCATATTTTCTCATTAAGAAAGATAGAGAAAGAAGATAAGAGAAAGGAAGAAACAGTGATGAACACCCAGGAATGAAAGAACAGGAATCTACATAGTTGGACAGGAGCAGGAAGATGCTCACAATTTTGTGGCCAGAATATGTCATAAAGTGTAGGATCTGAAAGACAGTGTAAAGTAGAGCATGGTAGTCACTACTGGGGACATTTGCCTTTCTTGTGTTGTTGGGGTTTTATTTATTTCCTTGGTTACTCTGTAAGAGGAGACCATGTTGTATCTGTTACAGAATTCACATGATCCACTAATGGCCAGTTATGCAGTCCATTTCACAGTTGAGTTTATTGAACTTAAATTGAGCAACAACATTAGAGATGGAAAACAGGATGGCATGGGAGCTAGGGAGAAAACAAGTAAACAACAAAGAAGAGGAAAAACATGGAACCAACAAATAAAGGATGAAATATTAAATTGTGGGAATATTAATATTTGTAACATATAAACAATAACTTATCTCACACAGTTTCAGCTTTTCTTTTGTTTTACAATTGTAGTTGAAAATGAAGGGATAAAGCAAGGAAGAAAAAAATTTATTCATACAAGCTAACAGTAAAGAACATTAGTGTAGCAAAGGGCATTGCTTTCAGATTACACAGCTCAAAGACAGAATCAAAAGGAGAGAAAGAGACAGACATGTCTCTGAAAATAAAGCACACTTAGCTAATAACTAGAAGACCAACCAGGGTCAACAGAAGTCAAGGCAGAAAGGACAGTACATTCTTAGGAGTCTATAAATGGTGTACAATTGAAGGTGGAAGAAACACAAATCAGATGATGATTTGGAAGGAACTATCCCAAGGAAAGCAGAGAGACACATCTTGGACAAGAGGTAAACACATTTTCCCCCAGGATATAGGTAGAGAGTAGTGAAGAAGGGATCAGTAAGATGCCCATAAGTTTCAGACAGTGCAAGATGGGTAAGGGAAAAGTAGACTAGGAGATGCCAAACATATGGACTTCTGTGATGGAAGGAGCAGGTAAGGTTGGAAATAGGATGGAGATTTAGAAATGTCATTGGAGTAAAACAGAGGGACTAACTGCTTTTGAGAGGGGGCATTTTCCAGAAACAGTGAGAGCATAGATGGTCTGCTCAGCAGGAGTTTGAGACTGAATCCCCTGGTTTCTGCTAATAAGACTGTTACTTCCTCCCCTTTCTAACTGTGTGACTTTGAAAGCATTCTTTAATCCATTTATTTCTTTACCCCTAAAACACTGATGATATCTATCTTAAAAACGCTTACTCAGTTTTCATTTACTCTTCTCTCATATCTTACATCCTGACCATGGTTTTCCCTCTCTCTTCTCCTTGTGGGAGGTCAGCTTGGAGACTGGCTCCCACATTTTACCCCAGGGAAGTCTTGAGGAGTGAAGGATAAGAGATTTAGATAGAAGGATAGAGGGAAGAGAAACAGATAGAAACACAGGATAGCCTCAGGAGAGCTTGGGTCCTAATCCACCAGCCTCTTCTGGCTCTTCTGAAAGGCTATTTATAGGAATGCCAAGGGGTGGAGCAAAAGACCTCCCCCCAGCACAGCCAAGTGCAGACCCTTTCCAATTACCTAGTAACCATGCACATGGCCAAGCAATCCTCTAATGCAGCTCTGCTGGGTAAAGCAAGCTCAGACCTCACTAGGAAACCTTTGTGGGCCTCCACAATTCCCCATCTTGATATAAAAAATGTTCCCCCAAACCTCTCAGATAGACTGTGCCTGTCTTAGGTCATTCTTCTTGATTAATTTTATATACATACATTCAGAAAGTTATCAAGATGAAAGTTGCCTATCTTTGGCTACCAGCCTCTGGCAAGAGGGAATACAGAGCTTAACTCAGCTCGAACCCAGGTCCCTACTATTAGCTAGCAATCATCCACAGCAATCTCCATAGCTGCCACACCTCCCAGTAAAGGAGTAGAGGATAATAAAGATGGAATATCCTTATTGGAATGGGTCTAAAGTGATTACAGCAGTCTTAGCTGCACCAAGTCTTTTTCCTGGATTAAAATTCTCTCCTAACAGATGTTCAATACAATTTTCAAGAGTGTATTTTGATTTCCAGGAGAAAACAGTCATTTCAAAGTTTCTACAAAATCCCATGCTAATTAATAAAGAACTGTTAAAACTAACTTGATTGAGGGAGGCTTATCCCTTTATGGGAGGCCTACCCCATTCTAAACAGAAACAGAAGAGTGGAAGCTTTCAGGAAGAAGACAGAAAAACTCTGCTAATTATGACTTCTTCAATTTTAAGCTATCATAAAATGTTTTCAAATGTATCTGAAGGTAAAACAGTAGTAAAAACTTCAAGATGCTTCTAATGTAATTTATTTGGTTTATCCTTTAAAAATTAATGTTATCTAATTTGTCTGGACTAGACAGATATTGGTGGAATAATAAAAGCAATTCTATTATGAATTTACATTTAACATTTACATATTTACAAATCCATATTCAACATATACTTTTTACATTTAACATTTATACTTTTTACATGCTGAATTCAAAAGGAATATCTATAGAACAATTTTAGCACATATCTAAAAGAGATCTCTTAACAAAACTAAATTACCTTCAAAGGCAAACTCTATAGCAAACATCTAGAAAGAGTCTCTTAACAGAACTTACACTAGAATCTCTTAACAGAACTAACTTATTTTCTTTCAACAAGATAGAGAGTACATAAATCATGAGTTACCATTATAAGTGAACTCAATACTGCTTTATTTCTGAATTTGGAGTTAAGGTCAGCTTTGATATGAGACTCTTATGGGTAGCCAGCAAGCTTCATTTGGTGACTAAGAGTACAATATATCCCCCTTGCTAATTTTTTAAAGCTGCTTTTTAAGATTACCATGAGTTCTTTTAATGATGCTAATGTTTCTTCTTGTACCGTAAGCACAGCTCAATCCTGTAAGTTTTTTTTTCACACTGAAGCAATTTCCCAGTGAAAGGACCACTTTCCCTTGTTTTCTAAAAGATTTCAAAGTGGCTTGTTGACAAGTGGTATTAGCACTTTAATTATCTCCTTAAAGGCAAGCTTTTCACCTGTTCTTAGTTCTCAAGAGATAAGATTGAGCTTTCTAACTGCTTGGAAAAAAATGGAGTTTTTAGGCAATAATGCCATTTTGAGCTGAAAAACTACATTTCCCATACTGCTTTTCTCTTTCATCATGCTGTTACATTATGTGCTACATTTTCTACACTATATTTCTCAGGTTGCCTTTCTGGAACTGGCAGAAAAATTCCCTTAATATGGTCTGTTTTCAAGTAAGCTATTTTTTTTTCTTTTTTGCCATGGGAGGTTTCTGTACTCCCTGAGCTTCTGAGCTTGCTTTAGGATGCCTGTATTACCATTTGACAGGTGTACCTCTCTAATTACAATTTTCACCTGCCACTTTTCCTGGAGCTGGTCACATCTGTCTTCATGCCTGAAGCAAAAACCCTTCAGGGCTTGCTCCCCTGCTTTTCCAGGACAGTGAAGGGAAATGAAAGCACTTGGACTAAAAACTTTTTCAGAAAGGTCTTTTCCCCTGATAGAAAAGAGAACTTTTTCAGAGAGATTTTTTTTCACAGCCTAGGATGCTGTGTAGCCGCTCCTGCTGACTTGGGGTTTGCAGTCGGGCAGGCAACTGTTGGCGTTCCTGCCAGCTTTGATTGTATGGTCCTCCTTTTTTAAGCTAGCAGTTTTCTTGGGTCCTGCACCTCCTCTACCTTGGCCCCATGCTTGAGGAAGCTGTTTAACAACTGCAGGAACTCTAGCATCCCCAGAATGCACTCAAACTTGGAGATGCCTGCTCCCTTTGCTAATTGCTTCCTGACTGCTGGTTAGGAATGGAGAAACAATGTTAACAGTAAGAATTAGCAATGCTTCAGGGGACTTTTTTAAAAAAAATACGCTAGGGCAGTTATGAGTGATTCTCCCATTCAGATAGATGTTTTGTCCATGTGTATTTAATTTTTTGCCCCTACAGAAAGAGAAAAAAATATGAGAAAGAAAGGTCTGAAAAGCTTTTAGTTTTTTAGAGAGAAAGATTGCTAAGTTTTTCCCAGGAAAGCTTTCAGTTTTTGAGAGAAAGATTATTAAGTTTTCCCCCAAAACTTCTGCTCTCTAAACTTTGACTTCATGGTCAAACAGAAGCTAATTTTGATTGTACTGTGTTGTAATGATGTTTGCTGGTGGAGCAGAGAATTTTGTTTTGTCCAAATTTCCTCAGGAAAATTCTCCCCTGCTTCTCAAGGCTTGATTTTAAGCTGTCTCCAGGCAAAAAGCTTTGACAGGAATCTTTTTCTCTCCATTTTTTCCCTCATCTTTGATAGATTTTTCTGACTCTCCCCCTGGATTTTGCATTCATAGCCCTATAGTTGGTTATTAAGGACATTGTTTCTTTGTCTTGTTCCTTATCCTAATTTTTTCTTAAACTATATTCCTAACCCAATATTTCTATTTTCTAACTTACTCTAAATTTTTTCCTACACTATTTTTCTATACATAGAAATTAAGAGAGAGAGAGATAAAGAAAGAAACCTAGATAGAAATATACACTGCAGCCTCGCTTTTCAACTTTGGCATTCCACTGCCTAACTTGACTCCTGAGAATAAAATACCATTGCCTTATTAATTCTTATTGGCATGCCTTGCACCCACCATGCCCCCTGACACTCCTTTTACCAAGTCACGGGTCCCTGATCTGGGTGCCATCTGTGGGAGGCCAACTGGGAGACCGGCTCCCACATTTTACCCCAGGATACTCTTGAAGAGTGAAGGATAAGAGATTTAGATAGAAGGATAGAGGGTTGAGAAACAGAAACACAGGATAGCTTCCAGAGGGCCTGGATTCTAGTCCACCAGCCTCTTTTGTCTCTTCAAAAGGGCTATTTATAGGAATGCCAAGGGGTGGTGCTGTGGATGATTGATTGATAAATAAAACACTGATTGGCCAGTAGCCAGGCAGGAAGTATAGGTGGGACTAGCAGAGAGGAGAATTGAGAGGACAGGAAGGCAGAGAGGAAGAGACACCAGCCTGCTGTCCAGGGAGCATCATGTAGAGGCAACAGGTAAAGCCACAGAACATGTGTTGGCATATAGCTTAACAGAAATGGGCTGAGTATAAGAGTAAGAGCTAGACAATGGTAGGCCTGAGCTAATGGCCGAGCAGTTTAAATAATATAAGCATCTGTATGTTTATTTTATAAGTGGGCTACGGGACTGCTGGGACTTGGCGGGACCCAGAGAGAAAAACTCTAGCTACAGGGTGGAGCAAAAGACCTCTCCCCAGCACAGCCAAGTGCAGATCGTTTCCAATCACCTAGTAACCATGCACATGGTCAAGCAATCCTCTAATGCAGCTCTGCTGGGTAAAGCAAGCTCAGATCTCACTAGGAAACCTTTGTGGGCCTCCACATCTCCTTCCAGTCCCTCCCCTTCCTCCCCTCTTCTCCAGATCCACTTCTACTCCTTTCCCTTCAGAAAAGAGCAGGCCTCCCAGGGATACCAACCAAACATGGTACATCAAGTCATAATAAGACTAGGCACATCCCCTCATTTTTGCTTATCTCGAAATTCCCACAGTGCATGAAAACAAAATACTGGATATAATAATTAAGTTACAGGTTCACTGAAGAAAAGGGTGTTATCACTTGTTTCTTATGTCTGTTAAGTACAGAATATGAAATCCTAACACTTTGCTACATAGTGAATCCATAAGACATCAAAAATCTAAAATGGTCTCTCTCTCTGTCTCTGTCTCTGTTTCTGTCTCTGTCTCTCTCTGTGTGTATGTGTGTGTGTGTGTGTGTGTGTGTGTGTGTGCACATCTGTGTGTCTGCCCGTCTGTCTTAGCTACTACACCCTCGTCTGGCTTAAGTCAGGAACTGATTACTTAGCATTATTTCATTTTATCACTTTAATACAATGTTGTGCTTTGTATTCTAAGCATCTATATTATTGTTGCATCATAATCTATAACTTGAACAAATATTAACTGCAGTATGGTAGTGATTATGTTATTTCAGATCCAACAATTAAAGCACCTGGTTCACATCAGTGTTTCATATAATTTATGTGATTAGGTTGTTTTAGTCTGAATTCAGAGTTTATTGTTTATACTTTCAAATCTTGGCTATCTATATGTTTATTTAAAAGTGAAATTTTCCTAATGAACAATTTTATTTCCCCATGATGTTTTACTTACCAATATGAAACACATGTGAGGCATTACCCATAAATTCCAATGTATCTCACTTAAGAAGCACGCATTACTCAAGTCAACATTATATTGACAAGTGCTCTTTCAATCCACAGCACTTCTTTGAATATGAATATATGAACAACACACACATCAGAAATACACTTACTGTAGCTCCCAAAGACAAAGCCACCACCATGCATGTGAATTACAGCTGGTCTCTGTCTTTCAGATTTCCTTTTGGGCAAGTACAGATGAAAAGGAATGCCACTAAAGTTTGTGTCAGTCACTGTAATGTTTTCATCTGAAACTGGTTTTGTAAAGTGCATTGTTGCTATAATTGAAAATAGTCCTTCATATTTCATAAGGCCTATGTTTTCAAATAATGTAGCCTATAAAAAGAAGACAAAGTTTTAAACATTAAACATTTTTTAATAACAAAAATTGAACACACTCATGCAATGATAAAAATAAACAGTGTGATATACTTTAGAGGACCGATTTTATCTCTAACAGTGTTTTTGTAGTATGAAATTCTCAATATGTTTATTTGCTCCAGACTAGCATAAGATTAAGTTCATGAACAATTCATAATGAATGGCAGATATGTCAATAAAATCCCATCCCTTTGAGAAAATATTAATGGTTATAGGTTAATAAGAAGGAAGAGTAATTTTCTTGCATAGCTGTTAAATGAGTTACCCTTAATATAGTAAATAATCTCCCCCCACTTCTCAAGCAAGAAACTCTATTAAACTCATTGGATAGCACAGAAGAATTAAGACATGAAAATTGAAGGGGGAACCTGGTGAGAAAATGGATTCCAGTAGACACAGAAAGGAGTGAGATAAGTGAATTCATCAGGTAAATTTGTAAATCTGTCCAACAATAATAAATAAATGCTTGGAGATACTAAGCTTCTATTGGCTTAGAAGCTTCATTCCTACTTGCTAGCTTTTATTGGGCTTAAACATGCTATGTATATTACCAGAGAAGAAAAGTAATCATCAATTTTACCCAACTGTGAACCCCATGAACTACAATAACCATAGGACTAGTAAGACTTACCTGCTCTTGCATCAGTGGTTTGACATCATGGGGGTAACCAAATACATTCTTATTGGATTTTTGTCCTATTACACAAGATGAAACTTACATCTAATACCATTGTTGGGTCAAGAATCTGGATAGACAAGTCATAGACCCCTGGAGAGAACCTACTACTGCCACTCTGCTAAATGTACATAGTATTAAATTGACTCCTAATGACTTATTGTTATACCCATAGATTAATATATCTCTCAATCCTCATTAGAGAAGCTTCTGTTTGTAGTAGATTGTGATTAATGTAGAGATACAAAACGAACTAAGTTAAGGAGAATAAAAAACTAATGAATACTCAACTCTAAATGGAACTTCTATAGAGCCTTCTCTCCTTCCAAAGCTCAGAGATCTTTGCAGAAGAGGAGACTGATGTCAGGAGTGATTGTTATGAGTTACTGTGGGCCATGACACAATTACAGCTTATAGCAATTGATAATTCAGATGCCAACTATGATGATATTTTATTTGTGCTGAAATATAATTTTATTTGCATGTTAGTAGATAAAGTTGCCTGGGGGTCAGAGCTAATAGCAAGCAATTTAGCAGAAGTCTGGAAGTAGTAGCACACGCCCTTAGTCCCGATCACATGACAGGCAGATCTCTGTGTGTTCAAGGACACAGCCAGTATGGAGACACATGACTTTAATCTCAATACCAACCACAGAGACCTAGAGGTCTGTATAGACAGGCAGTGATGAGGAGGTCACGTGGTTAGGTTTGCAACCAATGAGAAGGCAGAACAGAAAGTCAATAAAAGGACAGACACATAGGAAGTAGGTTTCTTTCTGAGGGGAAGGATGACAGCAACAGCAAGGGGTAAGAAGGCGGTCTTGGTCTTAGCTTTTGGCTGCTGCTCGATCTCTGGGCTTTAAACTCTGCATTTGGTTCTGTGTTTCTTATTTAATAAGACCGTTCAGAATTACATCTACAGCCAACCCACTAGACAAATG
>CABHPH010092712.1:0-10410 GCA_902168325.1 Peromyscus nudipes
GGCACCATCCCTGAAGTGGCCTTTGCAATCCGGAAAAGGTACAGTGCCCTTTCCTTCGAAGGCAGCTGAACAGGCAGTGAGCTGATGGCTTCTGATGTGCAATGGAACAGCAGCTGAAACAGTTATTCTTGAGGAGTAACTAAGCTCACGCCTCTCAATAGCAGACTGGCATTTAATAGAGGGATGTGGAGAAGAACGGGATGCTGAGATGAAGCCACACATACACGGTCAAGAAGAATGGACAGCTGAATTAAAAAACCATCAACAATTTCCAGAATTTAAAATCCTGAATCAGGACATGACACTAGTGGAATTCAGGTGTTTCTGGTACATGGACTGTTCTCACCCAAGGTGAGGTTGAACTGTTGACCTCGTGTATATCCTACTTCACAAATGAGTCTGTCAGATACGTTAAGCCTATAGGCTGAAGATGATGCCCCAACACTGCCAAGAAACCTCAGGTGACTGTCCAGGCGGCTGGCTGTTTCTGTCAACTCACAATTTTTTTGGAAGCTGCTTGCATGAACTTCCTGTTTTTATTTTTGTTAGGTAATATTATTTCCTTCTTGGGTCTCTGAGGGAGTTGAAGATTAGTTAGTTATATTTAAAGATTAATTAATTATAGTTGAAGATTAGTTAGGATAGAAAGGAAATAGGTACATTTTGGACTTACCAAAACAGGATAAGCAATGGAATTATCTTCTCTGAATTTGTCAAATACAAATGGACTAGACATTGTTTAGGTATTCATCACTTGTATATATTGTATATAGTTATTGTACTTTTGTATATAGTTTTTCTTATATTAGGTACAACTTTCTTTTTTTTTTCTCTTTTTATTAAATTAGAAAGGGGGAGATATAGTGGTATTCTAATTGTACTGAAATGTGATTTTATTTGTATGTTAATAAATAAAGTTGCCTAGAGGTCAGAGCTATTAGCAAGCCATAGCGAAAGCCAGGGCGGTGGTGGTCCACGCCTTTAATCCCAGCACTTGGTAAGCAGAACTAGGTAGATCTCTGTGTGTTCAAGGATACAGCCAGCATTGGAGACACACGCCCTTAATCTCAATACCAACCATAGAAGACTTAGGAGGTCTGTACAGAGAGGCAGCGACGAGGCAGTCACGTAGTTGGGTTTACAACCAATGAGAAGGCAGAATGGAACTCTTATTTAATGTCGAACGCACAGGAAGTAGTTCCTTTTCGGAGAGGTCTCTTGGCAGGAGAGGCTAGCTGGCGGAAAGTGGTAAGATTCTTAGCTCTGACCTCTTGGGCTTTCATTCTTACATTGGCTCTGTGTTTCTTATTTAATAAGGCGGTTGGTTACATCTACACCTACTGGCATGCATCTACCAAATAAACAGAGTAAAAAATTAAAAACTTATGTGGAAAAGATCTCTGACTTGATTTTAAAAGGAAAATTGAGACTTCGTCAATTAGCAGGAATAGACCCAGCAAAAATTTTTGTACCTTTAACGAAGGAGGACATTGAAAAATTATGAGCAGAAAGTGAATCTCAGCAAAGAGCTTGCAATAATTTTTTAGGAGAGATTAACAGCAAATATCCCAAAAGCGATAGAATTGAACTTATAAAGAGGGCTGATAGAATTTTGCCTCGCATTGTATGGGAAACACCCATATCTGGAGCTTTTACATTTTATACAGATGCCAACAAACAAGGAAAGGCAGGTTACAAATCAGAAAATTTAAGTAAAGTGGTTCAAAGTACTTATTTGGTTCAAAAATCAGAATTGTATGCTATTCTGTTGGTATTAATGGATTTTTCAGAACCTCTCAACATAGTTACTGACTCTCAGTTAGTTGAAAGAGTGATATTACATATTGAGATTGCAGAATTTATCCCTGATGAGTCAGAATTAGCTTCACTGTTTATTCAGTTACAAGATATAATTAGGAATAGGAAGCATTCCTTATATATAATTTACATCTGATCCCATATGGGTCTGCCAGGCCCTCTAGCACAAGGTAATGATGACATTGATAAATTATTGATAGGAAATGTGCTGGAGGCCTCAGAATTTCATAAAAACCATCTTGTCAATAGTAAAGGTTTAAAAAAGGATTTTTCCATAACCTGGCAACAAGCCAAGGAAATGTCCTACTTGTTCTTTTTACAATCAGACTCCATTACTAGCAGGATGTAACTCAAAGGATACTCACAGGAATGAAATCTGGCAGATGGATGTGTTTCACTTTGCAGAATTTGGAATATTGAGATATGTACACCATACCATTGATACTTATTCAGAATTTCAATGGGCTGAGTTTAAGTGTAAGAGCTAGTCAGTGGTAGGCCTGAGCTAATGGCTGAGCAGTTTTAATTAATATAAGCTTCTGAGTGTTTATTTTATAAGTGGCTGTCAGGTCTGTGGGGCTCGGCAGGACCAGAGAAAACATCAGCTAAAGGAAGGTGAGACTAAGATGAGACTGTTGGTCCAGGGCATAGCACGGAGGGGCCTATAAGCCCAGAGACAGGTAGGGCATCCTTCAAAGGACACTGGGAAGCCTTTAGAGAACACTGAGGGGACAACTGGAATTTGAAAGCCGAGGACAAAACTTGCTCCTAAGGGTTGGACTCAGGAAGACCAGAGCTGGGGCAGTGACAGAAGTTACACACCTAGGGGTACCATCTTTCAGGCCCACCTATAAAGCAGAGTCTTGACTCTCCCACACAGCCAGAAGCTTCGAGCTTATGATGAGCCTGCTTCCTGTCCTATGACATCATTCAGTCTCAATAGGAACCACCTGCTGGGTCTTAGAGTGTGGGGTGACTTCTGAAGTGAGAGTCGTGGATGACTTACTTGTTCACTTACTCTGTCTGTAAATGTTTTTTCATTTCTCTTATGTGTCACAACAATGGTTAAAGAAGAGGAGGCCATACATTTGGGAGGAGGAGAGGGTGAGCTTGGGAATGGGAGGATGGAGGAAACCATACAATCATCTCTTTTTAATTAAAAATATTTTTGAGATTATAACATAATTGTATTATTTCCCCCTTCCCCAACTTCTCCCATGTACCCAAACCCTCACTTTCATTCGTTTGTGGCCTCCTCCTCCTTAGTTGCACACACACACACACACACACACACACACACCCCTAAATAAACCTACCCGTTGGTATATGTTAGTTGTATTTATGCTTTCAGGGCTGACCACCATTTGGTACTGGATAAGCAGTTGGTGTGTTCTTCCCTGAGGAGACTCTCCACTCTTAGTGTTCCTTAGTTGCCTGTAGTTCTTGTCTAGGGTTGAGGTCCCCTGAGATTTCCATCATCCATGTTAACATGTCCATTGTTGTCATCCTCTTTCAGGTCTTGTTCGGCAGCCATGCTGGTGAGATTTCACTCACGGATGTAGTTTCTCTGACATCTCAAAGAGACATGATCTCAAAGCAAACTTCCTGTTCCTCTGGCTCTTACAATCTTTCTACTCCCCTCTTCTGCAATGATCCCTGCTCCATAGATGCAGGAGTTATGTTGTAGATGGATCAGTTTCGAGTTATGGTTTATTAAAAGACATTTTTTACAGCAACTTCAAGTGTTTAGAGAGAGATGCTCAGAGAAAGAGTGAGACTCTGCTCCAGAGTCTCAAATGTCTTACCAGTAGCCATATCTACCACTTCAGAGACTTCCAAGTTACATCTCAAAGGGTGACTAAGGAACTCAGTCTTTTTCAATGAGTGGCTCTGGGCGATGCCCTGGATGGGGTTAGAACCTGATAAGGTAAAGCCAGGAGCTACTGGGGTTGCAGAAGGGTGTTGGGCATATCTTTCTGCTGTAGGAGGGTTCCTGGTGAGAGTCATGGAAAACTTCAGCCTTGAAACTACAAAACATCTGCTCTTCCATCCACGATGCCTGCTCTGTGTTATAGTGGGGGAGGTCCAATGAGGCAAAGCCAGCTGCTCAGTTGGTAGCCAAACTGAACTTGGACTTTGGTAGCCTGACCTCCAAAGTCTTTGTTCTCATGACTCTGTTCCACAAGTTTTGCATGGAGGAAAAAAAATGGATGGATCTGGATCCTGACTCTGCCACTTGGGTAGACCTGGGAAAAGCATGTTCTGAGCCTCCATTGCCTTAATTGTAGGGCAGTATGACAGTTAATACTGTCAACTTGACAGGATCTGCAGTCACCTAGGGTATAAACCTCTGGGCACATCTGTGAAGGAGAAGCAGACAGCACCATCCCCTGGACTGGTGTCCCACAGTGAATGAAAAGAGAAATCAGGTTGAGCGCCATCATTCACATTTCTCTGCTTCCTGACTAGTAGTTCAATGTGACCAGCCACCTCATTCTCCAGCCACCATGCTGTCTCCACCATGGCAAACTGCACCTTTGAACTGTGAGCCAAACCAGCCCTTTCTCCCTAGAGTTGCATTTCTTGGGCATTTTGTCAAGCAATGAAAAAAAAATTGATGCAGGCAGAGATCATAGCATCCCTACCCAAGGCAAGCATGTCGCCGAACCAGAGAGGAGACCCAGCTGAGTCCCTGAACTCTTAAGCCTGCCTCTGAGATGGCATCACAAGTCCTTCAACAGAGCTTGCTGATCACCAGCGTCATGATCCATCATTTTCCTGTGCCAAGTTCTAACTTCCTGGCCTGTGACTGGTGTTATGAACTGCTAGCTGGGGCTTACTAGAGTTCACATGGCTCATAGACAGTGGATGCACGGTTTGAACTAAAGTCTGATTCCATGATCAAGTCATCAGTCACCTCTGTTGGCCACTGTCTTGGTTACTTTTCTCACTGTTGTGATAAAATAACCAACAACATCAGCTTAAGGCAGGAAGAGTGTCTTGGCTCACAGTTTGAGGGTCCAGTCCATCATGGTGGGAAAAGGCATAGCAGTAGGGGTGTAAGGCAGCTGGTCACATGGCATCCAGTAGTCAGGAAGCAGAGAGAGATGAACGTGGTGCTTGGCTCATTTTCTCCAGCCAGCGACTCCAGCTGTGGGATGGTGCTGCCCTGTTTCAGGCTGGGTGTTCCCTCCTCAGTTAAAGCTCTCTGGAAACACACCCTTAGATACACACAGAGGCATGTCTCCCAGTAACTCCAAATCCTGCCTAGTTGGCCGTCAAGATTAGCCATCAGAGCCAGGTGGCTTGCAGAATTAGCAGCATGAGAGGAACCTTGGTTGAGGTAAGTGCACCACTGGGGACCAGACAATGGGTAGGTAGGTAGGAGCCCACCCCTGGGTGGTGTCTTCTCCTGGGGCATTAGATCTTCTGAGTCTGCACCTGTCACCTAGGTTCCCACTCCACTGTGAAGGTGTCGCAGTTATGGGGTTAGACATATCATGGGCTGTGGAGCCTGGAGGAAGGAAATGGAAAAAACACAGATACAGCAGATGTCATAAGAGGCCATCACCGAGAACACACGGCTCCCTCGTGGCTCCCCTTGTTCACAGTTTTGTAACCCGGAGGAAGTTTGTGTCAAAAATGCTCATTGCTTGAGCAAAAGTGGCCTCTAGCTGGGTCCTAAGCAGTCTGTGAGATAAAGCATGTCTCCTGGAGTACCAGGGCTCTGAAGCTCTTCAATAACAAGAAGTCAGTGCTCACCAGGGCTCTGAAGGTCCAGTGGCCTGGAGTAGCCAGTGTGCCAGAGCCTGACAGAGAACACCAGAAATAAAGTGTTCCAGATTGCTCAGGGGGAGAGGTAATGAGTTGGATTGTGTGCGTGCGTGCGTGTATGCGTGCATGCGTGCATGCGTGCGTGCGTGCGTGCGTGCGTGCGTGCGTGTGTGTGTGTGTGTGTGTGTGTGTGTGTGTGTGTGGTGTGCAGACTTGTGCCTGTATCTGGTTTCCTCTGGAATTAACAACATACATTTGCATAGCACATTTGTTAAAATTTAAGAATCAGGATGGGAAGATGACTTAGTGGTAAAATTCTTGCCACACAAGAATAAGGACCTGAGTTCAAATCCCTAGCACCCATGTAAACAGCCTGGTATTGGGCTATATATTGACAATTCCAGTGCTGGGTAGGGAGAGATTCCATGATACCTGGTGTTTTCTGCTGGCCAACCTGATCATGTTGGGGAGCCTCAGGTTCAGTGAGAGATCTCAAACAAACAAACAAACAAAACAAAACAAAACAAAAAAACTGAGATGAAGAATTGTGGTGGTATTGTGTTCCCCAAAATATTGTGCA
Source organism: Peromyscus nudipes (assembly GCA_902168325.1). Lineage (NCBI taxonomy): Eukaryota > Metazoa > Chordata > Mammalia > Rodentia > Cricetidae > Peromyscus > Peromyscus nudipes. The sequence goes on from CABHPH010092712.1 coordinate 6,173, forward strand.
CCCTAATAAACTTATCTGGGGTCAGAGACAGAACAGCCACTAGATACAAAGGCTAGAAAATGGTGGCACTCACACCTTTAATCCTAACATTCCAGAGGCAGAAATCCATCTGGGATCTCTGTGAGTTCAAGGCCACATTGGAAACAGCCAAGCATGGTGACACACGCCTTTATTCCCAGAAAGCGAGCCTTTAATCCCAGGGAGTGGTGGTAGAAGGCAGAAAGATATATAAGGCGTGAGGACCAGGAACTAGAAGCTTTTGGCCTGGTTAAGCTTTTAGGCTTTGGAGCAGCAGTTCAGCTGAGAGCCATTCAGATGAGGACTCAGAAGTTTCCAGTCTGAAGAAACAGACCAGCTGAGGAACTGGCGAGACATTTTAAGATTCCTGCTACAAAGAATGATTTAGGAAGGCATCTAGCAATGACCTTTGCCTCCAAATGCACAGTCACATACGTGCATGTACTTGTGTGTGCACACATGCACACACACACAGAGAATTAATGAACCAATATTGGTTCTTTGTCATTTCCTATAACATTATTTATTCCAGTTTCTATAACTTTTACCCAGTGTCCTTTTCTATTCCAAATCCCAGCCAGGATGTCACACAGCACGTAGCCATCCCAGGCTGCTAATAAAGCAGTGAGTGGCTCATCCATCAGTCATCAAGAGTTTAGTCTAAGGTCAGACTGCCGGCAGGGCTGCTGTCTAGTGATGACACTACCTGGGGCTGCAGCTCACCTCTCTGCTGTGTCTTCAGGTGGCCTTTCCACTGCACACTTGAGGAAAGTGGCCTGTGGGATGGGGCTTCAATCTTACTCTTCTTGGAAGGCCACTGATCCCATCCACAGGGCCCCACCCTCATAGATGCATCTACCCGAAGCCTATTTCCAGATGCATGGCCTCAGCAGTCAGAGTTCAGCAGAGGGATTTTGAGGGGACATCCACACTTAGACTCTAATGACTTTATTTTCTTTCTCAAATTATTTCAGCTTTGGCAACAGAAGGCCATTTCAGGTAGATTCATTCTTACTCTCCCATCCTCCATCTTCACACATTGGAATTATAAAATGTTCCAGGACTGGAGGAGCAGGTCTGCCATTCCAGCTTCCCAGGAGGCTGAGGCAGGGTGATGGCAAGTTCGAGGCTTGCCTGGGTATACAGTGAGTTCAAGACCAGTCTGGACAACTTGGTGAAACTCTCTCTCAAATAAAAAGTAAAAAGAGGGCTTGGAATATAGCTTGGTGGTGGAATTTACCTAGCATGTGTGAGGCACTAGGCTCAATCCTTAATATCAGAAGGAAGGAAGGAAGGGAGGGAGGAGGGGAGGAAGGAAGGAGGGAAGGAAGAAATAAAGAAAGGAGAAAGGGGAGGGGGAGGGAGAGGGAGAGGGAGGGAGAGAGAGAGAGAGGGAGAGGGAGAGGGAGAGGGAGAGGGAGAGGGAGAGGGAGAGGGAGAGAGAGAGAGAGAGAGAGAGAGAGAGAGAGAGAGAGAGAGAGAGAGAGAGAGAGAGGAGATAGGCAGCTTTCTGTTACTGGTGTTATTGTTGTCTACATATTCTCAGATAGAGAGGAGGTGCAAACCTCTTGTAACGCTTACATCTGAATACCTCTGCATGCCCCTGTCCATTCCTATACTAAAATGTAAGTTCATGCTGATGTCTCCTAACTTAACCCTTGACTGCCTGGACCATCTCCCACTGTAGCAGTGTGAAACCTGGACCTCGTCCCCCACCGTTGTTCTCTCGACTGTTCAGTTCGTTAGCAAACTCCTCGGCATGAGGAGCTTCATGGAGCAGATCTTGGTGCAGCCCTGCTTGCTTCATGCTGCAGATTCCACACATACCCATAGTTACAGAGGTCAGAGTCTTGATTTCTCATCCAGGTAGGTTCCCCTCCTGTAGCTGGAGAGTTTCTCTCTAGCTCCCACCAAGCCCTGGCAGTCCTGCAGCCCACTTATAAAAATAAACACAAAGACTCATATTATTTAAACTGTTTGACCTAATGGCTTAGACTTCTAACTATCTAGTTCTTACATCTTAAATTAACCCATTTCTATAAATCTATACCTTGCCACATGGCTCGTGGCTTACCAGTATCTTACATGTTAGTACTCATGGCAGCGTCTGGCAGCGTCTCCTCACTCAGACTTCCTGTTCCCAGAATTCTCTTCTCTGCTTGTCCAGCCTATACTTCCTGCCATATCCATTTCTATTCAGAAAAGGGCAGGACTCCCATGAATCTCAACAAAACATAGCATATCAAGTTAGAGTAAGACTAGGCACCTCCCCTTGTATTAAGGCTGGACAAGGCAACCCAGTATTTGGAAAAGGGTCCCCAAAGCAGGCAACAGAATCAGAGACAGCCCCTGCTCCCATTGTTAGGAGTCCCACAAGAAGGCCAACTCACACAACTGTCACAGATATGAAGAAGGCCTAGGTCAGTCCCATGTAGACTCCCTGGTTGTTGGTTCAGGCTCTGTGAGCTCCTGTGAGCCCAGGTTAGTTAATTCTGTGGTTTTTCTTATGATGTTCTTGACCTCTCTGTCTCCTTCAATCCTCCTTCCCTCTCTTCAGCAGGATTCCCCAAGCTTGGCCTAGTGTTTGATCGTGGGTCTCTGCATCTGTTTCCACCAGTCACTGGATGAAGCCTCTCTGATGACAGCTGGTCTAGGCCTCAATCCATGAGTACAGCAGAATGTCATTAGGCATCATTACACTGACATTTTTTTCTTCATTTGTATTTGGTTCTATCCTAGGTCTCTGGCCATCCAGTCTCTGCATCCTGCCATCCCAGGCAGTGTCAGGGGTGGGCTCCTTCTCCTGGCATGGGTCTCAGACTGGACCAGTCATTGGTTGGCCACTCCCACAATCTCTGTGCCATCCTTAACCCCAGCAAATCCCATAGGCAGGACAGACTGTAGTCAAAGGTTATGTGGCTGGGTTGGTGTCCCAATCCTTCCACTGGAGGTCTTGCCTGGCTACAGGAGATGACCAGTTCAGGTTACATATCCACTAAGAGTCTTAACTGGGGTCATCCTTGTAGATTCCTGGGAGTTTCCCTTGCACCAGGTTTTTGTCTCACACTGAAGTGCACCCCCTTTTCCAGCCATATCTTTCAGCAGCCCCTCCACCTCCCCAACCTGATCACTCATGTTTCTATCCCCACCCACTCCCAGTCCACCCACAAAATCTCTTCTATTTCCCCTTCCCAGGGAGATCTGAGTGTCTCCCTTGAGTCTCTGTGTTACCTAGCCTCTCTGGGTCTATGGATTGTAGCATAGTTATCCTTCACTTTACAGCTAATATCCACTTATAAGTGAGTACATGCCATGTTTGTATTTCTGGGTCTGGGTTACTTCACTCAGCATGATTTTTTCTAGTTCCATCCATTTGCCTTCAAATTTGATGATGTCATTGTTTTTAACAGTTAAGTAGTACTCCATCGTGTAAATGTACCACATTTTCTTTATCTCTTTTTCAACTGAGGGATGTCTAGGTTGTTTCCAGTGTCTGGCTATGATGAATAAAGCCGCTATGAACATAGTTGAGCTAGTGTCCCTGTGGTAGGATGGAGCATCCTTTGGATATATGCCTAAGAGTGGTATAGCTGGGTCTTGAGGTAGATTGATTCCCAATTTTCTGAGAAACTGCCATTTGATTTCCAAAGTGTCTGTACAAGTTTGCACTAACACCAGCAATGGAGGAGTGTTCCCCTTGTTCCACATCCTCTCCAGCATGAGCTGTCACTTGTGTTTCTGATCTTAGCCATTCTGACAGGTGTAAGATGGAATATCAGAGTCATTTTGATTTGCATTTCCCTGAAGATTAAGGATGTTGCACATTTCTTTAAGTGTTTCTTGGCCATTTGAAATTCTTCTATTGGTGAAATTACTAAGGCCACTCCACGTAGTTAAAAGGAGATTTATTTAAAGGCGTAACTCACAAATGAAGGGATAGGTAGATGATGGGTTCTGGAAGAGACGCAGCGCAGTCCGGCGGTGTTCTCTGGAGAACTTTCCTCGGTCTACCTCTCGCGTCCAGGTCCAGGAAACAAGAGAGCGCCGCGCATCCCGATCTCAGGTCTTCAGGCCCTCCCTTGGCCCCGCCTTGTAGGCGTGATAGTTACGGAAGCCTCATTGGGTGTTGGAACTTCCAGACCAAAGCTGGAGTGGCTACCCACTACATTCTTCTGTTGAAATTCTCTGTTTAGATCTGTACCCTATTTTTAAATTGGATT
>CABHPH010092714.1:0-43373 GCA_902168325.1 Peromyscus nudipes
GGAGAGGGGGGCGGGGTGGCAGGAGGGGTAACGGGGTGATCTATGACTGATATGTAAAGTTGAACTATATTGTAAAATAAAATAAAATAAATTATTAAAAAATATATATATATATACAAAGTTGTTCTCTGAATTCCATATTATGCTTAGGATCATTCATGCTCCTCTACACACACACACACACACACACACACACACACACACACACACCATGCAGACATACACATGCCCACACTAATAATAATATAGTTTAAAACTTTAAAGAAAATTTTCCTTGAAAATACTTACATTCTCAGATTAATTGACACTTCTTGTTTTTATGGAGGCTTTAAACTATAATTTTAAAATTCTGGATGTGTGTTACACACATGTCATCCTTCAGCACTTGGTTGGCTGGAGCAGAATGATCGTGTTTTCAATACATAACTGGGTTACAGCACAAGATCATGTCTCAATAAAATGTCTATATGTAATGTGGATAATGGTGGGAATGGGTATGATCAAATTACTTTACATACATGTATGAAATCTATTTTGTGTAATTAATATGTACTAGTGCTTGACTAAATAAAATGCACATACACCAAAAAAAATTAATTTAAATTGCATCCCTATTAACAATGCCAGTTACTTTCAAAACATTGTGAAAAAACACCTGACAGAGACTTCAGGAAGGAAGAGTTTATTGAGGCTTACGGTTGTCGTGTTCAGTCTGCCCTGGTGGGAAAGGCAGAGCAGCAAGAAGGTGAGGCATCCAGTCACGTGGCATCCACAGACAGACACAGGGAGTCACCAGTGCTGAAAGATGCATGCTGTGGCCCGCCTCCCTCCTTCCTTTCCATTTCATCAGGATTCCAGTACCTGAGGTTGGGGAGATGCGGAGCGGGGGTGCTGCCCACATTCAGGGTGGATCTGCCCTTCCTTCCTTTCATCTTTGGGAAACTTGGCTTTCAGTCAGGACACAGAGAGCTGGCAGCTTTGAAGGAGTTTGGGAGCCAAGCCAAACTCTTTCTGAAGCCCCTCGTGGAAACACCTAGAGGTGTGTTCCAGGCTTCAGACCCTCAGACACCTTGAAACTTTCTCTTCTGTTGCCTCCTGGTTGTTGTCCAAGATGTGGATTCAACCATCACACCCACATTCCAAACCACAGGATGGAGGAAGGAGAGATGAAGTGGCAAGAAAAACAATGTGCACCAGTTGTTTCTAAAGGATGCTCTTAGGGGCTTCTCTGGATCACCTCCACACATACGCCCTTGGCTAGGAAGCAGTCACCTGGCCTCACCTGGCAGCAAGAAGGATGAAGAATGTAATTTTTATTTTTGAAGACCATATGCCCTGCCCAACTTCTCTTTCCACGGAGGAAGCAAAACATGAAAGGACAAATGGATTTGGATGCTTGCCCCACATTTCCAGTGAATGGTTTATCCTTTGATAAGCCCATCATTTCCTACTTCTGAAATGCAGTCTCATGCAGAAATAAAAACTGTAAATTGCTGAGCTGGACAAAGGAGTAGCACAAGGGGAAAAAAAGATAAAATTAGCCTTGGCATCCTGCTTTAAACCAAAACAGCTCAATTGGCAGTTCCTGCCAGAAGGGAAGTTGGACCGGAGCCAGCACTGAGTTACCTTTCCTCTATGGGGGATTTGGCCTTCACTCAGATACAGACTTGGCAGGTTTAAGGAGCTTGGAAGCCCCACTGGGTTCTTCTGTCTGCTGGGCTGCCCACTGTCAAGTGCAGAAGCCATCATGGAGATACTGTATAATGATGGCCATGAGCAGTGGAGCCACGGAACTAGAGACTGGTCAGTCATTCACAGGATATCACTAAGCTGAAGGCTTAATGTCATGTAGTGTCAGGTGAGCAATATGCTAAAAGCCTGCCTAGCACCCTCGGGCAAGATTGGAAGCCAGTCACTCTCCCTTCACATACCTACTAGACCTTTGCCGCTGATAGTCAATGACATTTTAAAACACAAGAGGATTCTTCTCTTCTTTAATGTGATAAACAATCCTCAGCCCTTCACCCTGAGTGTATATTAATGCTTTTGCCTAGTTTTTTTATAATTTAATTTAATTTTACATATCAGCCATGGATTCCCTTGTCCTTTCCCCACCCCCCCTCCGCCTTTCCCCCAGCCCACCCTCCATTCCCATCTCCTCCAGGGCAAAGACTCCCCTGTGGATTGAGTTTAACCTGGTAGATTCAGTCCAGGTAGGTCCAGTCCCCTCCTCCCAGGCTGAGCCAAGTGTCCCTGCATAAGCCCCAGGTTCCAAACAGCCAGCTCATGCACTGAGGACAGGTCCCGGTCCCACTGCCTGGATGCCTCCCAAACAGATCAAGCTAATCAACTGTCTCACTTATCCAGAGGGCCTGATCCAGTTGGGGGCTCCTCAGCTATTGGTTCATAGTTCATGTGTTTCCATTCATTTGGCTATTTGTCCCTAGATGCCCTTCAACTGAAGGATGGATAAATAAAATGTGGTACATATACACAATGGAATACTACTCAGCAGAGAAAAGTAATGACATCATGAGGTTTGCAGGCAAATGGATGGATCTAGAAAAAAATCATCCTGAGTGAGGTAACCCAGACTCAGAAAGACAAACATGGTATGTACTCACTCATAGGAGGATACTAGATGTAAAACAAAGATGACTAGACTGCTACTCACAACTCCAGGGAGGCCACCTAGAAAACAGGACCCTAAGAAAGACACAGGGATCATCCAATGACAGAGAAATGGATGAGATCTACATGAACAACCTGGACGTGAGTGGGGGTAATGAAGGGCAAGAATCAAGGGAAAGAGAGTTTAGGGGAGCGGGAGATCCCAGCTGGATCAAGAACAGAGAGGGAGAACAAGGAATTAGAGACCATGATAAATGAAGACGACCTGAGAATAGGAAGAAGCAAAGTGCTAGAGAGGTCCACAGAAATCCACAATGATAGCTCCACAATAGACTACTGGCAATGGTCGAGAGACAGCCCGATCTGACCCACTCTGGTGATAGGATGGCCAAACACCCTAATTGTCGTGCTAGAAACCTCATCCAGTGACTGAGGGAACTGGATGCAGAGATCCACAGCCAGGCTCCAGGTGGAGCTCCTAGAGTCCAATTGGCGAGAAAGAGGAGGGTTTGTATGAGCGAGAATTGTTGAGACCAAGATTGGAAAAAGCACAGGGACAAATAGTTTTTGCCTAGTTCACAGCACAACTTAATCAAATTTGAGTATTGAGTTCCCCACAGTGTCCATTACAACAACTGATAACTTTGACATTCAGTGACACATAGGTACAGATGACGTGGAACAGTGGAGAAACAAGACTCTTCCCCTCTCCATGCTCACATGGACCAAGGGCCAGTGTGACTGTTGCCTCAGTGCTTTCTCATTGTGACTATAACCCATGAACCAGGATCTGCAATTTGAATATAAAAACACTGAACTTCTGGGATGGTCAAATTGAGGGAGGGACAGAGAGGGAGAGCAAGGAAACAGATATCTTGTAGAAGGAGCCATTATAGAGTTCAAGAGAAATCTGGTGCTAGGGGAATTCCCAGGAACCCACAAGGATGAACCCAGCTGAGACTCCAAGCAATAGTGGAGAGGGTCCCTGAACTGGCCTTCCCCTGTAATCAGATTGATGAATACCCTAATCGTCATCATAGAACCTTCATCCAGTACCTGATGGAAGCAGCTGCAGAGATCTACAGAGATCTAAGCACTGGGTGGAGCCCCTGAATAAAACATAATAAAAAAATAAAATGAAAACACTAAACTTCTATGACGCTTGGATAGCTCAGTCAATAAAGCATGACACTCTTCATTTTACAGTTGTAGGTTCAAGCCCCACATTGAATAGCCTGAAGTCTAGGCCTGTAAGATCATTCAGTGGGGACCTGAGTTTATTATCTGGGACCCACATGATAGGAAGAGAGCACAGTCTCCCAGGAGTTGCCCTCTGACCTTCACACATATACACACATACAATAAATAAATAAATGTTAAAAAAAAATAAAGTCATAGGTGTTATCTGCTATCTCATTTATGGTAGATATATTTAATATGAATTCAGAATGCTCAGGTATAAACAGTGATATTCATTAGTCTTTCCTGTTTATCTTCCTGTTTTAATGCAATATATCATTCTAAAACAATCCCAAATATGTATCATTCATCTTATCATATATAAGATTCATACATTTAAAGTTGATTTGAATCATGGAACTGATTCATGGGACACTACCTCTCTCTCATGAATTACTGGCAACTGGAGGATTCTAGGAGGGGGCAGTCATTGTCTTCAACTGTGTACCTACTCATGAGCCATCCAAACTCCAATGAACAGTTCCAAAATCATGGTCACACAGACCAGACAGACAGTCCTGATTAAATTCAGTGTGTCACACACAAAACAAGAGGTCATAAATGTGGGGAACGAGCTTGTAGTAAAAGGGTGGGTTAGCAGATACAAGGGAAATAAGAGAGAATAGGGGTAAGAGTAGCCAGAATAAATTATACACATGCATGAAATAGTTTTAAAAAAACAAATTTAATTAAATTTATAATTTAAAAAGGTAACTACAATATTGCACTTCTCTTAATTACTGTTAAATAAGTTTTACATATGAAATTATTTTAATTTCTCATGTTAGTATTTCTTGTCCCTTTATGACATCAATGGCAAGCTTCAATGTACTAGATAATATTAAGCTAATTTGGTTGTTGTAGAGCTTTGCACTATTAACATGAGAAACTAATATTAGCTCCTGAGTCATTGAAGGACCAAAGTTTTTAACATTAGTAACTGTATGACAACGTCTTACCAGGTTAATAATACTCTGAGCTTTTTCCTGAGGCGATTTAAAATGAGAACATTTATTTTTATTCTCCCTGTTGGGTTCAGAATGACATTAAGCAAACAGCTGTAACTTTTTATTCTTTCTTATACTGGCAGGCGATCGACAGAGAAATCACATTTGACAAGAAATTAATAAAGTCATGTTCATCAACACCCTTCAGTGAAGTAGCACCAACCTGGCATGCCACAGTGAGCCATAGTGAGTAAATCATGCCTTGGAGTGCAGTCCAAAAAAATTCATTCCTACTAAGCACAACCACAATGAATTAACAATGTAATCAAATTGTCCTACCCCCCCCAAGACATTTCCAAACTATACTCATTATTCTTTTAAATTTTTAAATACTTGAAAATGTTTGTGTTTTATTATTTTATGTGTGTGAGTATTTTGACTGCACATATGTCTGTATAATGTGTGAATGCACTGCCCAAAGAGACAGTAGAAGGTGACAGAGTCTCTGCAACTGAAGTTACAGGCAGCTGTGATGTTGATGCTCGGAATTTAACCAAGGTTCCCTGCAAGAGCAGCGACTATGCTTAACTACTGAGTAGGCTTTCCAGCCCCAGCCTTTTTTTTTTTAAGTTTTATTTTATTTTTAGTTATGTGTCTCTGTGTGTGTCTCTATGGGTAACCATGTGCATGTGGGTTCTGGTGTTCATAAAGGCCAGGAGAGTCAGATCCCCTCGAACTGGAAATGCACAGCAGTTGTAAGCTGTCTGGCATGGATGCTGAGAGTGAAAAATCAGTTCCTCTGGAAGGTAAGTATGCATTCTTAATCACAGAGCCATTTCTCCGGCTCTCAAACTTTCACTTGCTTTATTTTGATTGATGGCTATAATAAATACATACCTGCTTCAAAGGATTACTGTGAAAACCAAGAAAGATAAATGAGGAAGTTAGTTATGAAACTTAATGTGCTATGCAAATATGAAGGTAAAGCCATTATGTGAAGGATTTAGTTTTCAAGCTTTTTGTCAACATGAAGATCCTAGTAAGCAGTCAATGTGTTTTCAATGATTTGGTGGCTAAGGGCTCGGCTAGGATGCTTGCCTGTTTTTCTCTGCTTTACTATTGAACAATCAACCAAGTCCTGTGGTATTCATCATAACAAGCTAGAAATAGTCCCACTTGACTATCCCATTAAGCATACTTCATATGGTTTCTTCTGTCTGTATTTGAGTTTCCTGGCCATATAAAGCATCTCAGAATGAAGAAACATCATCCCTCTATCATGTGACCACACAGTAGGCGTGGAATCAACTCACATCCTGTGTAAGAGCTGCTGCACAACAGACTTCCTTTACCATACATCTTTATTCCAAAATCCAAACAACATAGCAAGAACAACTAAACCTATAAATAGTCCTCTACTGAGCCTTAGCGTGCTTGTCTTCTTTTAATGTGTTCAACCTCGGTTCATGGCAGAGCAGAATGGATGCTGTTTCTTGGGAGTAGCACGACTCTTCTGAAAGGAAGACGGGCATTTTAGTATTGAAAGCAGCTTCTAATAATGGATGGATGAGTTTTAAACATGGCATTATAACAACATTTGTGTCACTAAAATCCTCAGTTCAAAACATATCCCAAAATACTAGGCCTTAGAGAATCTGTTCAGGAGACCAAGCAGATGGAAGTTTTTCTTCTATCTCTGTATTTATTTTCCATGTAACGTTAATGATTCAGTGATGCTTTTGTCTAGACAGACTTTTCGACAACTAATGAGACCCTGGGCACTACCCCCACAGTATTTGTTCACTTCATTCAGTTCCATTACCAATTCAAAAGCACACATGTGACATCACAATTCATTTCACATTTTTATTGACTAGTACATACTATGTGTATATGTTTGCTGTAATATATGGTGAATGTACAGTGTATGTTACCAATACACTTATCTCCTTCCTAGACTTTCCAATAGAAGTAACTCTGAGTTCCTAGCACCTCTGAAGCTCTCTATTATTCATTTATTTATTTAGTGAATGATTATATCAGGTGGTTCAATTATATTTTTAATTTATTTTAATTGATAGCAAAACATAAAATTCTATATATTAATTTGGTAGTATGATGTTTCAACACGTATGCACTTTATCTAAAGTTGAAATTGGGTTAAAATATATATCTTCTCAAATATTTATAGCTTATGGTGAAAATTTTTAAATCTTGTCTTCTGTCTTTTTTTAAGAGATACATCTCTATCTTTTAATTATGTTTATGAGTATGAGTGAGGGATATGTGTATGGGGGTACGTGAGGCTAACAGGCCAGGAGAGGGCATCAGAGACCCTAGAGCTCGAGTTAAGGATGAGTTTGAACTGCCTGGTGTAGGTATTGAGAACCAATTTGCACACTGTGCTCTTGACTACTGAGCCCTCTCTCCAGCCTGTCATGGAGCTTTGACATGTACAGTGCTCTATTTTAGCCTGGAGTCACTCTACTGTGTCATTCCACACCTAGTCTTCTTGCTCCTCTCCAATTTTAACTTAGTTCTCTCCACATGAAAGATACTTGGCAAATCTTTGTTGATAAAACCCATGACACTGACAAAATATTTTGAAACAAAGATAAGGTACTAACCTAACCAAAGTGAAAGTCACAATAAGAAATAAACCAGTCCACTCCACACATGTTCCCCACAAATTCATACATGGCACAGTTCCACCTCTTGACACATCCTGTCACTAGTTGTCACCTTCTTCCTTAGCTTACTGGCCTAGTTTTCTTTCTATTGCTGTGATAAAGACTATGGCCAAAAGCAACTTGGGAAGGAAAATGCTACATCCAAAGTCATAGTCCACTGAGAAAAATAAAAACTAAGGCATAAACTCAAGGCAGGAACTGAAGCAGAGACCATGGAGGAGTACTGCTTAGTGACTGGCTCCCTGGCTTGCTCAGCTCCTTTCTTTCACGCACTAGGACCATCTGCCCAGGGATGACACTGTCCACAGTGGACTGGGCCCTTCCACATCGATCAACAATCAAGGAAATTCCCCACACATTTGCCTACAGGCAAATCTGATGAGGGCATTTTCATAATTGAGACTCATTCTATTTAGATAACTCTACCTTGTATCAAACTGATATCAAAACTAACCAGGAAGCTTACTTTCTTCAATCCTTTTATTAACTTTTATTGAGTTTGCTTTTTGACAACTTCATGCACGTATAATGTGATCTCTGATTATGACAATACTCCAAACCCCCATCATCTCTGTCATGCCCCCTCCTCCTTTCAAGTTCCCTTTCTGAATTCACAACTCTCTCTCTCTCTCTCTCTCTCTCTCTCTCTCTCTCTCTCTCTCTCCTCTCTTCTCTCTCCTCTCTCCCTTCTTCCCTCCCCCCCTTCTCTTCTCTTCTCTTCTCTCCCTCCTCTCCTCTCCTTTCTTCTCCTCTCCTCTTTTCTCTCTCCATTCTTCCTTTTGAGACCCACTAGCTTTAACCAGTATTATCTGTGACATCAAGGGCCTGGCACTATCTGCTGAAACATGGTGGAGAGACAATTGAAGACAATGACTACTCCATCCCTAGAATATATCAGCAGCCAATAGCACAACAGGAATTAGCAGGGTCTCACAAACTCCTTCCTTTTCTATGATTGACTATTGATATGTCCAGTCTTTTTTAGGCTCTTTGGAGATAGCCATAGATGTTGGGAGGTCATTCTGTTGCACATAGGGTACCACAATTTCCCTATCTATTCAATATCAGTTAATAGACCTCTAGACTGAGTTTCTTTTCTTTCTATGCTGAATAGAGACACAATAAACATGACTGAGCAAGTATCTCTAAAGTAGGATATAAAGCCATTTGGATATATGCCCAGGAGTGGTGTAGCTAGATCAAATGGGAATTCTATTTCTAGCATTTTAAGGAACCTCCGCACTGATTTCCATAAGGGTTACAACAGTTCACACTCCTACCAACAGCAAAAAGTTCCTCCTTCCCCATATCCTCATCAGCATTTAATGTCATTTGATTTCCTGGTGATAGCCATTCTGACTCGGATGAAGTGGAATCTCAATGTACTTTTAATTTGCATTTCTGTGATGTCTTAGGATGTTGAAAGCTGTTTATTCCCCATTTGTATTACTTTTGATAATCTTCTGTTGAGCTAGATGGCCCATTTTTCCTTGTCTCTCTTTTGTATTTAGTTTTGGAGTTATTTATATAATCTAGATATTAAATCTCTGTCTGAGGCACACCTGGCAAAGATTTTCTCCCATTCTATGGATGCACTTTCGTTCCAATGACAGTTCCTTAATTGTACAGAGGATTTTTAGTTTCATGAGACCTTATTTGCCCGTGATGTCCTGTGCTATCCGAGTCCTATTCAGAGGTCCTTAAATATGCCTATATGTTGAAGTGCGCACCTTAATTTTTCCTCTAGCAGTTTCAAAGTATCTGTCTTGTGTTGAAGGCTTTGATCAATTTCAAATGGATTTTTTTGTAGGATGAGAGGTAAGGATCTAGTTTCATTTGACATCATCTTAATATCCAGTGTTCTCAGTACCATTTGTTGAAGACACTGTCTCTTCTTCAGTGTGTAATTTTAACATCTTTGTCAAAAGGTAGGTACCTGTAGTTGGATAGCCTATCTTAGCTTATTTTCTAAAGCTACATGATGTCATTTTGTTTCTAATAATATCATGAGAGTGAAAGATATTGATTGACATTTATTTCAGTTTTCCATTCCCTCTCTTTCCTCAAAAGCCACAAACAGAATAGATTTGAAAATAGTCGATTCAGTCAGATAGTCTTCAAGCACAGGAATCTTCGGTAATGGACAAAGCTCATTATTGGTTTGAGCCTGGAAGGCATTAACTTCTCAGTTTCTTCCAGATACACTGACTAAATATCTGATGTCTATCAGGCCTTATACTTAGAACTTCACTGCTGCAGGTTCGTTGATTTAATTTATTCATTGACTTTCCAGGCATTTCCTATTATGAAAAACAAACTAAGGCATATTTATTCTTTTCAGTTTCTTAAAGAATGTCAGTTCTACCACCCTGTGTGATCCTTAAAGTAAGTTCACTATCTTGCCAGGCACAAGGCAGTGAGTATACACCACCTATCTGTTCACTGATAAAAAGTTTTCAAAACGCAGTTAATAACAGTGACATGCACTTAGGTTCCTTTGAAGCTTAGAATGTTCGTAGACTCAATTGTTTTCAAGGATCAAACTAGAGTGATAGAAACCTACTTAGTCGGACCCTATTATTTTGATCTTTAGAGGACAACAACCCACCCCAGCCCCAGTCAGTTGGATATTTACATAGGCTATGGATTTCATTAGGAAACTACACCAAACATAGCTTTTCAGCCTTAATATCTACATTTGTTGAGCTGGCTTTCATAACTTTTTCTTATAAATCCCAATGAAAAATAGCACTAACAAAACAAAACACATTATTTTAGAATAACCATCAGCCCTCTTCTAATCCACATGGTTTGAAAGGAAAACATGCAAGTGCTTGAGCCTCACTGTGAGCATCCTGGCTTTCCTTGATATTTGTAAAAAAGATCTGCCTGTCAGGAATCTAAAGGAGCCTTCTGAACACCATCTTTATAGTTATCTGGTTCACATTATTAAAGTCCATGGTGTGTGTGTGTGTGTGTGTGTGTGTGTGTGTGTGTGTGTAGGAAGAGAATAGAAGTGTGATAGTGAGCATGGTAGCCCTACTCTTGATCCCAGAGCTAGGCAATAAGAAGTACCACTTAAAAGCAGGTGTGAAAATTGGTCAGATTTCAGGAAGGTCAATATCTCTTTATGAGACTGTAGTTGTTAAACAACCTTCATCGTGGGATGGATAAGAATGCCTCTGTAAGATATGCCATGTACTGCAGCCTCATTAAAGTTGTAGAATCTCATGGAGTTCTTTATTACATCCCAGCCAAGGTGGGTTAAGTCTAAAAGTGGACTTCTGACCGGAAGTTCTGAAAAAGAATACTCTCTTAAGACTGCTGCAGGGGGAACCTGTGAGTTGTATTTTAAAAAATGATGCTGCTTCAAAAGTAATGGCAGCATCATCCAGAGAGAACAAGGTTTCCCTCACACAAACCAGCCCTCATATTACCATGCACAAGCACTGAGTGACTGAACACACTTCCATTCAGCCATCTTCTTCCTTTAATACTAGTTGATTTTTTTGAAGGAAAGCATATTCAAGATCTTTTAACCATATTGTGGATGAAAAATTGGCGTGTGTCAAGTTTTATCAAAACAATAAAGACTTGCTTGATTCACTTGGCCTATTTCATGAATAGAATCTGATGAAGATGAGACTTTTATGATAATAGCACTGGAATATAAAGTTGTCTCTTTGGATACAATGAAGAAAGAACTATAGAATGGAGCTGATTATGTCAAAGCCTTTGTGGTGAATGTGTGACTGCTAGGATTGTCTACCTCATAACTGACCAGACTCAGAAAAAAACACTTGTCTGCCGCAGCACACAGGAACCATGGCAACAACTCCATGACATACTTAATGCCTAGAAACAACTTGAGAGAAGTGATTATCTGTTTTTACTAGTCTTCTGATATCTGCATTTTATGCATAGATGTTTGTGGTTTAGGGGAGAAAATTAAAATCATAGTAAAAAATATGAACTTAAAAAATAGGTACAAAACAACAATAAAACCAGAACAATAAGCTTTGGAAAATATGCTGCATCTTTAAATGATGACAGTGTTTAATACAAAGCATAGAGAAGTTTGTAAGCAGTCATTTTTTTCTTGTTCTCTAAAATATGCATAACCGAAGCTAAAATGTCAGAGCAGCAATAACATCTGGTGAAACTTGAGTGCCAGATAATATACACTCCATTTTTCTTTTGTGTCATTGTGGCAATCCATTCTCCTTCATATTTCTCATTTTTTTAACTATGTATTTTCAGCAACTTCATGTTTTCTACAGAATGAAGGCACATTTTAAAGAAGCAGAAAAATAGAGTTGTTTATTTCTCAGTGGGAATTACACGACCTGTTCCATTTTGTCTCTGCTCAGGCTCTGTCATGTGAATAAACCAGGGAGCAGAAAAGCACAAATCACAGAAAATAAAAATGAAAGGCAGAGCAAGCAGCTCTCAAGATGACTCCCAGAGCATCCTGTCACCTCTTGTGCCCCCCACCCCGGCTCCACTGACTTCAACTTGGACCTACATCATGCAGCAATAGCATATCCTAAAGACAGCAGGCTACCCTACCTGTGACTCAGTGAACTAAGAGTGACTTCTGCTTTGGGGTGAACAGACATGTTGGAGTGGTCACCCCAAAGAAAGGAATATGCAGTGGTCCTCAACTTACAGCTCTCAGTAACATAGACACTGAGTTTTACTGTACCCTAGAACTACAATCTTACCAATAGCCACAAAAGCGAGCCCAAAAATGGAGTCATCCTCCATCAAGCCTCCTCCTTAGACTTCTATATTGACCAACACTAGACCCCACTTGTCAGAGATCCAGAGGTAGAGGACAGAGCTAACCATGCTCAGCAAGTTCTTAATTCCTGGGCATCGGGCAATAATAAGTCTGTATTGCTCTTAGCCAGTAAGTAAGTATTATTGGTACTTGGTATGTAGCAATAATAATTAGTACAAAAACAGAGACATTTACTTACTTGGTCAATATACTTATCAGCCTTTCTTTGTATGCATATTAGATCATTCAGATAGCAAGCAGACAATTTTCCTTCTTATCTTTTTCCATCAATCAACCAAGTAGTTATGTTATTTTTCTACCCATTTCAGCCCATTTCTTGTTTATATGGTAAGTTGTTTGTAATAATGTGTGTCTTACAGTGGATTGTGACTTTTTAAAGCAATTTTTAGGTAAGTTAACTTCCAGACACTGAGACCCCTGAATGCCTGAGCTGAAAGGAGAGAAAATTTCTAAGGGGCAAGATAGGAAAGAATATGATGGGTTCATGACATGCTTTGGTGCCCCTGCTTTCACGGACATCCCCTAGTGCAGGTCAGAAAGTGTTTAAAGGGTGTGGTGATATTTTATTTGTGCTGAAATATGATGATATTTTATTTGTATGTTAATAAATAGAGTTTGCCTGGAGATCAGAGGAAATAGCAAGCCATTTTAAGCAAACACAAAAGTCAGACAGTGGTAGCACATGCCCTTAATCCAATCACTTGGCAGGCAAGTATGTGTGTGTGTTCAAGGTCACACTGGGAACAGAGCCAAGCGTGGTGACGCACACCTTTAATGGAGTACCAACCATAGAAACCTGGAGGTCTATACAGACAGGCAGTGAGGTAGCTAGACTAAGAGCCAATGAGAAGGCAGAACAGCAAGGCAATAAAGGTGCAGGTAGACAGGAAGTAGCACACTTTGGAAGCTGCAGTGCGGTGAGGTAAGGTTAGCTGGTGACTGTTTCAATTCCTCTGGTCTCTGTCAGATTTTCACCCCTATTTCTGGCTTCATGTTTTTTGCTTAATAAGACTACTTAGAAATTTGTCTACAAAGGGATCTATGGAATATCTATTGTGCCCTCTGAAAATTATTGATTTTCTAAGCAATTGGTAAATACTTTAAGTGGCAACTTTGTAGAGGTTTTTTTATTACTCGGCATTATGAAGTGTGCATGTTGTTAAATCTAAAGGTAGTAAATTATGCTATCATCCAATAATATTCATCATATATGATAAACTCTTGTATACTGTTCTTACTCCAGCATTATTTTCCCAGAAGCAGCTGAGACATCCGAAATGGTGCTCAGCCCACATAGACCCAGTGTGCCCAAAGAGTCCCACTTTTACTAGTTCATACCTTCTGACTTCTTCAGCCTTTCTCTGACAGATTTCAGAAAGCCATGCAGTTACAATTACTGACTTCACCAAACCTGGCAGGAGGGTGACTGTGTGTTCCTTGCTTTCCTATTCAGCCCCTGCCAGGGACTTGACAACTTCTGTGCTCTGGAAACTTCCAATTGAGCATGAAGAAGACTAAAAAGCCACCATGCGACACAACAGCGACCCAGTGTTTGTGCCACTTGGGTGAATGAAAGCACATCCAACATCCGCCCTTCACCTTAATTGTAGCATTGCCCCCGCATAGAGACTGAAATTGAGAATGAGCTCTCATAAATCCCTTTGCAACAAGCTGTTGTTTACTTCATGCCTTTTCTCTTCATGTGGATCAGCAAAATCCTGGCGTTACTATGAGTAAATATTCTAAGTATAGGACTTAGAGCGAGTGACTACTACACACCTAAGGACGTTAGAACTGAAACTGTACACACGGAAGAACTACAAATGCTGCTCCTTTCCTGTAGTTCCGAATGCCATTTCCTACAGTTCCAACTTCTGTTTCTTATTACTTCTGTCTTGCTGCTTTGGTAGTTTTTAATTGATTTGAGAGTGATCACGACAGCAAAATGTGATAGAACAGAAGGCACTTTGTGGGGCGTGGGGTGGCAATTGTTCGCTGCATATTTGGAGACCCCTCCCCTGATTAACAGTCTCCTCTAGGTTTTCCTTTGTCCTCTATTACTACAGCTGCATGCGTTATCAGTACTCTTCAAAACTGGCTATTGCCTCAGTTAACGATTTGCTAACTTTGTTTCTTTCCTTTATCATAAGCAGCATCAGAATACTGTGTCTGTGTGTGTGTGTGTGTGTGTGTGTGTGTCTGTGTGTCTGTGTGTGTGTGTGTGTGTCTGTGTGTGTGTGTGTGTCTGTGTGTGTGTGTGTCTGTGTGTGTGTGTGTCTGTGTGTCTGTGTGTCTGTGTGTGTGTGTCTGTGTGTGTGTGTGTGTGTGTGTCTGTATGTCTGTGTGTCTGTGTGTCTGTCTGTGTGTGTATGTATGTGTGTGTGTGTCTGTGTGTCTGTGTGTATTCACATGCTACTCGTGGCTGTAATGGAACACTACAAGCAACACGTTGACTGTGGCAGTGTCCTGAATGTAATAACAGAAGATGTATAAATACATTATTAAATATTCAAATTACAGGCAAATGGGAGAAGGCTGGGCTTTGGGTAAATATCAGTGCCACAGTGGTGCTTGAAGGCAGCTGGCTCCTCAGCAGCTTCCCCCGAGTTAAATACACACACTTATTCTCAGCCTGGTAAGAAACCTAAGCCGACAAAGTCTAGTAAGATGTCACTGCAGGTGTTGCAAACAGTAGACAGTCATCAGCAGCAGGGCTTGCTTGGATCCCTGCTGCACTGGAAGTGGTAGATGGACAGTCAGAAACACTTAGAAAACAGCCTCTGAAGTTTCCAAGGTCCGCAGTGGCCGGTTGAGACAACAGATGAGAGAAGATTGCGTTTTCCCAACAGGAACAGGCAAGCGTGCCCTGGGGTTAAGGAGATTTTCTTCAGATGGAAATGGAGGAAAAAGAGCCTGGTACAGTAAGGTCCATGTCTGCCTGCCCTTTCTACCACACCACCTGTCCTCACTCCTTCTGCTACAAACCTTGATATTTAAGGTGTGTTTAAAGGAATTGGATTTCCTATCCGAGACTGCTTTCTGGGCTTCGGAACCAATGCTCTCTGGGGGCTGAGAAGCTTGAATCTTTTCCTCTGTGCTTCATCTTGGGCTTCATTCCCCTCCTTTTAAACTCCAGTGAAACTTGAGAGCTAACTGGAGCTTTAAAAAACTCAAGAAGTGGGCCTAAAGTGGGATAGTCCATCATCTGTTCCCTGACTGCGTCCCTGGTTGATGTGAAATAGCCCTATGAAGAAGGAAGAATTAGAACAAAAGGTACGGTAATAAGATACGGAATCAGTGTAGGTGCAAGTCAACAGAATTTTGGATAGATCCAAAAGACCGGGTGTATATTTGCACAATGGAATATTATTTACCTATGAAGAAGGAGATCCTGCCATTGGCAACAAATGTGGATGGACATATAAACAATATGTCAAGTGAAATAAGTCAGACACATAAATGCAAGGATTGTATGTTCTCCTCTCATTTGAAAGCTAAAAACGGTCGAGCGGGATGTGGAATGCTGGCAGAGGTTGGAAAGGAAAGGTTGAATGTGATTGTTTCAAATATCAGCCTGAATCAGATTTTATACATATTATATATATAATAAATGTACATTCACATATATATGTATGTGAATGTTAATAAAAACGAAAGTAGTGAGACTGAGTGTCATACAACAACAGGGACATACAAAACAAAACAGCCGCGGTCTGGGCCAGAGGAGACAAGAGCAGCTGTCAAGGCCTTCACCGTCTCCGTGGCTGTGACACAAATGTGTCCTGAGCTTCCGCAGCCAAGAACACTGTTTCCTACCGCACTGAAATAATTTGTAAGGACAGTGTTTCCAAATACTTAATTGTATGTATTATATTCATCGTATTCAAGGAAAAAAATTACTCACTGCTTTTTTTACTGCCCTTCAAAGGTTTTTGTCAATCCTATGCTTTATCCAATTGTTCCACACAAAACAAAAGTAAATAATCATCACTATGCAAAATTGGCTTAGAAAAAAATCAATGTATGATTAACCAACTACTTCCAAATTTTCTTTATATATCTCTACAAAACAACTGAATCACATAATACTGTGGATGGTTGACAGGAGTTTCTGAATGAATGATTTCATTCATAAATCATGTTGACCTTTGAGGGCCACAGAATTTGGTTAAGCAATGAAAAATCCCAAGTCATGTTACTGTAAGTCAGTCAGCGTCTCAAATAATCTGAAAGACCTGGCTTCAGCTTTATGCCTGATTAATGGGTGAACTGAAGGAAATGCTTCCTTCCAGCATCAGTAAATGCTAAAGACTTTCCCTCTTTCTTACGTTAAAATTGTCTTTAATGTGTCCAATTTAAAATGCCAAAGTATTACTCAAAATTGGCAAATGTGAAAAATCTTGGAATATTTTTAATTAGACTTGATGAAAAATGCGCACAACACAATGCAGTTGTAAAATGCTTCTAAATTATGGGCCAGGAGTTGTGGGCATGGGGTACAGCAATATGAATTGTTCAACACAAACTGGTCAGCATTCTAATCCATATCCCTGGTGCCATTTTGCTGAAAGCATGCCATTGGGTCAGCACCCCTCCTGAAATGTGACCTCTGGGACTTCCAGAGGTTTGACTCCTTGCTTCTCTGCAAATTAGCTGTGTTAACATGGATAATTCAATTAATCTATTTGCTACTCACAGAGCTAGGAAGAAAATCATTATTTGTGTTTCCTCCTTTGAGAAGTTGCTGACCAGAACATTTACCCATTTTTTTAATTGTTGTGTGGGTTTAATTTTGGGGGTTCCATACACATTCTGAACATGAATTCCTGGTCAGATGAACACTAATGTGACTTCAGTATGACCATTATAGAGAACAATATGGAAGCTGCTTAAAAAGAAAACTCAACATAGGTCTACATGATTCAGCTATCCCACCTCAGAGCATGTCTCCAAAGGAAATAAAATCAGCATATGGAAAGATGCCTGCATGTATGTTCACTATGCACCAGTCACAATACCTAAGATGTAGAACCAACCAGGTGAACAGGTAAAGAACATAGTATAGATATACAATGGGATATTGTATATCTGCGTTCCATTGTCTGTATCCTCCTGTGGAACCAGAGGACATTATGTCAAGTAGAATAAGGCATACAGAGAAAGACAAATACCTCTTTTTTTACTCATAGAAATAATAACAGGAATAATGATCATAAAATTAATATCTCCCTAGTAGCCCCTCAAATAAATTTAAGTATTACTCCTCAACTTTTGCTGTGTTGATTTATTGAGGAGCTCTAATACAGTCACAAAAACTCCATCTTTGTTTTTTTGTTTTGGTCAGTATTATTGTCTTTTGAGATAGGGTCTCAATATGTAGCCCTAGTTGTCCTGGAACTCACTATGTAAACCAGGCTGATCTTGAACTCACACAGATTCATCTGCCTTTGCCTCCTGAGCTGGGATGAAAGGTTTTGCCACCATACTCAGACAGTTGTGTAAAGAGAACAAGAAGAATGGTGGATCCTAATTGGTACAACCTTGGTTCTACAGTAGTCAACACTTGGCTATTTTAATCTAGATACAGCATGTACAAGCTATGTGACAGAATTTAAATTCCAAAGTTTTAGGTTCACTTTTTTAAAAAAAGTTAACACAAATTATTCACACTGTGTTTAAGTTAATTTTACCTGCATATAAAGGTGATAAGAAATCTATTTCTCATTCTTCATTTCTTTTTTTTTTTCATACCCAGTGTTAGTATATCCTAAATTCTTTTGGGAGAAAAATCTCTAGAATAGTCACCCATCAGACACGTCTGTTCAGTCACTTGTATTTTACCCAACAGCTTTGAAATTTTATTTTCAGGAAATTTTTTTTCAATAAATTTTATTTATTTTTTTATGAATTTAAAACCCAAATAATAACCTTGAAGAGAATGCTTCCCAAGCCCTAAATGCCCTGGTCCTAGGAAAAATGGCATCGTTCTTTCCTGGAAAAAACATGTCAGCATATTCCTCTACTAAGGAAGGAGAGATGGCTGAAGAGCTGGCCATCACAGACCCGATAATCCAGGAACTGCTTTTCTCTCAAACATTTCCTCCACTAAATAAAAGACAGCTGTTATATACTGTTACATAGCACTGAAGACTGTAAGTGAGGTCTGGAAACGACAGCGTAGGTGTCTCTAAAGGTGGCCTGAGTGGGGTCTGTATGCTCCTATAACCTGAGGGAGACCTGTGTTTACACACAGAGATGGATGCCTTAGCTTTGTCCGGTAAACAAAACCTTGCCTGAAACGCGGGAAGACATAGAACCTGTCTGTAGACCACTGCAACCGAGCCCTGCGTTTCACAAAGGGGTAAAACAGCTCATCCTTTCATCTTGACAAATTATTCTTTATTCTGAAAGCAGTTGTCTGGGGGGGGTGGGGCTCTTTTATTAAAGTAGCAACCGCTGGGCTTTGGGGAGAGTTTTCAAATTGTTTACTTGCAAGGAAGAAAAACCTCACAGCTAAATCTTAGACATCACCAGAAAATAATAAAGACAAAGCAGTTCTCAAATTTTCATGAGTCAATAAAAAAAAATGGTTCCATTTAGAAAAAAAAAATCAATCGACAGATACGTTCTGGAGGATGCAGCTATTATTTAAAGCAAGAAAAAAACCTACTGTCAAATTCCTTCTATTTGTTCTTACTCCTGATCTTGAAACATTCTCCACCAACATTCCCGACGCATGTTATCACTGGTGCCCAGCAGTGGCTTAATTTTTAAGTAATGATGGAATAAAACACATACAGTTTTTAGATGTTAAAGACCGGAGCAGCTATTTCTCCGGAACAGTAGGTGTCTTTTCAGCACATCCCTTTTTAAGCTCTAACAAGATGCCATCTTTATAATTTGCTTGAACATATGTTGTACTAAATGCCGCATGTCTTGATTCTAAATCTAAATTGGGAAACATGAATTTCTGAATTTTGAGATGCCATGGCACGTATATCAAAGCAGTCATGAGAACAGGCTATATTCCTAAAACCCAGGGCCGGGGGGAGGGCTGTGTTTCTTTGTGACGTACTTCATTCTCCTTTATGTGGATTTAAAAGAGATCACTTGAAACAACCATTAGTTGCTATTGTCGACCTGCTCTATGCAAAGGAAAATATTAGGTTTTTGAATTATTTCTCTGGGGGGAAAAAGATAAAAAGGAAAAACATTATTCCAGTTGTCTGAGCCCCAGACTTGGAGAAAAGAAAAAAAAAAAATCCTCTGTAAAATCAAGAAGCAGAGAAAACAGATCACAGCCTCGAGCTCTCATACTGTACTTGCAGCCAGTCACTTATACTTTCCAGACAATTCTTGGAAAGGTCTATTTGTTAAGGTTGAGCATTTCCGGGAAGAAGAGGGGGAAATCCTTAGGTGGTCAACAAATAAGATCTTTTCAATCCTGGCCATTCACCCGGTATTCCGGAGAAGTTCTAAGTCTTGTCCAGGCACATGGAAACGGTGCTTCCTCTCTTCCCCTCGCTTGAGTCTGAAATGAAACATGTCTTGCCTCCTACCGCACCCCCTTCTTCCCTAGTTTTCTCCATGCCTTCCCTCTTCCCTTTCTCTTTTGCAGCCTGTGGTTTCTTTTTAGGGAGGAGAATGGAGAATGTTGATTGCTAAAGATGGCGTTTCTACCCGGTGCTACACTGCCCTCTCGTGGTTCAGAGCCGCACTACGCGCCTTTTTTTTTTTTTTTTTTTTTTTTGCCTCCTCACTAAGCTGCCTATCTACCTTCCAGCCTTCCAAACTTCCTCCCTTTCTGCCTCTTCTTTTCCCTCTTTCCCTTCCTTCATTCCTTCCACACCTCTCTCTTTCTTTCCTTCCTGTTGTTCTTTTCCTCTTTCAACAGCCAACCTTATCCTGTGTGTGAAAAAAAAGGACTTGTGGAATGTGTGTACTTAAAATTCAAAATGATTTACAGAAAAGCAAGCTTTGTAATTAAACTCTGTCCTCCCCCAGATTGAACTGGCTCGTTCAATCCACACACTAAACTGGACCAACTCTAAGACGCTGATGTCCTGGGTAATCTTTAGAGAATATCTGTCTCTCTCTAAGAAACTCATATGCAAACTTGATTGTTTCCATAGAATTGGAAGACAAAATAATGAACAAATACCTCATATTACCAGAAGAGGGAGACACTTAGACCTGCCACCTCAATGGACCAAAATGTTACCTATTCAAGAGGCTAAGGCAAGAGGATCCAAAGTTCAAATCCAGCTATGTCATTTAGTGAGACCCTGGAGGAGGGGGTGGTGGTGGTGGGCAGACCTGGGACTCAGTGGCAGAGTGCATGCCTAGCATATGTGAGGCCCTGAGTTTTACCCCAGCACTGAAAAGGCAATAAAATGGTCTTTGATGTGATTTTTAGCAACACTCAAATAGCACGGCCATCTGATTAGCAGCTGTCAAATTTTACTACTAAATCCCTTATTAGCAATCTTGTTAGCTCCCAACTCTTTCCCCTTTGGACATTAACAGCCAACTTCTAGGATGAAGAGAAAGGTATATTAACAGATGGTCACCAAGTATGGTTATTTCGTTTAATTACTACTCTGCATTTAGACAGTATTTACCCAAATATTCCACTGCTCTACGTAAAGGACCAGAAAGCTAACATTTTGATAGTACCAATTAAAAACCTTGCTGCTTCCATCTCAGTCCATCGGTACACTCTCAGAAGCAATATAGATCTCCAACTTTGTGCTCTAACTTGTAGCAGGGGCTGGAAAAGATGGATGGGGAGGAGCAGCCATATGCTACAGGAAGTTGTAAAGGTTAACTCTGTTTCATGGTTGCACTGATCTACACTTGGTGAACTTGACCTTCCAGGGGAACAAGGACCATTTCTTATTCAGAACCAGGCCACCTGCTCCCAGAAACTGAGTCCCCTGAATAACTGAGCATTTCAGAAAAATCCCTGAAAAATAGAAAACAGCCAGGAGTGATGGCACAGACATGTAATCCCAGCTATTCAGGAGGCAGAATCAGGCAGATCACATGTTCATGGTCTGCTTCCTGCAAAGTCAACTGAAGACCAACTAGAGCCTATCTCAAAATCTAAAAGGAAAAGAAACAAGTGGAATTAAAATGAAAGGAAAATAGAATCTAAAATGTTGTCTCTTAGTTATTTTTCTATTGCTGTGAAGAGACAGCAAGGCCAAGGCAACTTATAGAAGAAAGAGTTTATTTGGAGTTTACGGTTTCAGAGGGGGAGTCCATGGCCATCATGGCTGGGAGCATGGCAGCAAGAAGGTAGGCATGGTGCTCGTGCAGCAGCTGAGAGCTCGCATCATGGTTCAAAGTGCAAGGCAGAGAGCTAACTGGGAATGACATGGGCAATTAACCCCAGCTTATGACTTCAGAGGATTCCGGCTCTTTCGGTGATCAAAGCATGACCTATGAGAACCTATTTTTCACCGATTTGCTTTGTCCTATAAAGCTCCCACACGTTAGTGTTGATTCAGCTCCACCAGACCCCTGCCTTTTCACTGGCTATCGTGTTTCTCATCCTTCCAGTGACGAATGAAACCTTCAGAATTCCAGCACTGTTCACTTAAGCCATGAAGAGAAAGAAATGGGCTGCCTCAGGTTCATCTGCTCAGTGCACCGAGTTAAACAGCATCACTCCTTTTCAAAAATATAGAACATGTGTGCTGGGAGTGGTAGTGCATACTTTTAATCCCAACACTCAGGAAACTGAGACAGGCAGATCTCTGGGAGTTCAAGGCCAGCCTGGTCTACATAGCAAGTTCCAGTCTGACCAGAGATACATCATGAAACCCTGTCTCCAAACAAAACAAAACAAACAACAACAAGAAGTTATTGATATAAGCATATAACAACACAACTGTTTCAACTTACAGAGAAGAAACTGTTGCAAATTTACAAATCCTTCACTTGCTAGTGATTGCTCATCTGCATATGGAGCAATGATACTTGAAGTCGATGGAAAAGGAGAAAATGCAAATCCGAAGCCCCCATACTGTAAGTGTATCCACGTTGCAATATTGTCCTGTGGAACAATTAATCCACTGGGCAGCAAAGGCCTTTGAATATGAGCTCAGAATCTTGTGGCAGCATATTAATTCTTTCTCACCATCCAGACATGATATGTGTATGAGGATGAAAAACAAAGAATTGTGTTCTTACAAAATCAAATCTCCCCATGATTGCTATCTTCAGATAGACAAATATGAACTATGACAGATGGAAAGCTGACTAGAATTCAATTGAGTCGGTGCAAGAGAAAGCTCTTCATAAATCCCATAAATAAATGAATGGGAAGAATGGTGAGCACTCTGACATTGAGTATGTGTCAGGAAAGATCCTTCTTCTTCACGAAAGAAGCATAAATTTGTTCAAGATGTCTCTCAACTTCTTCCTCTTACCTTGTGTCAGTTGGTCGTTAGGACAAATTGTTTTCAGACTAATTATACTCTTAGCCGTAGAAGGGAACTTTGAAGACAAATTTTCTGCTGGGTTGAAAAATCAAGACTTAAAGACTAAATGCAAATGGCTGTCTACCTTATAAATGAGAGTGTTTAGAGAATTATATTAAAGCAAGACACATTTATATGCAAGCAGCTACCCAGTGGTACTTCTATTGAGCTTACTATTGCCCACTTTTCTTTAAACCTTTTATACACACATTCAATTTTCCATCTGCAAAGTAGTGATCTGTAGACGACACATGACAAACACATAAAGCACAAGTTATTTGCACCACCTCAGTCCTTCTGCCTTGGTGTCTGCGGCAGAAGCAGTCCTCTTACCACTTGGATGGGACCAGGACATCTCTGACCTACAGAGCTTGTAAAAGTAAATCAGTCACCGAAATTCTTGTTATTTGATGTTTTCCTCAAATTAATACTTTTTATTTCATCTACCATGAAGAGACTGCTTGGTGATGGAAAGACAGACATGTTCCTGAATTCCTGAATGACACCCAGCATAAGGTCTCTGCAGAGGAAACAATGTTCTGGCCGCCAAATGCCAGCATAAGAACTAATGACAGGCTTTAAGCAGAAGCCCAGTCAAGACAGCAAATGCCCCAGGAGGAGTCCAGAAGTCTGTTTGCAGAGAGCTAGGGTTTTGGTTGGACCCAAGCAAACTTCACAGTCTCTGTGGGGAAGGAAGAAAACAGAAATGAAAATTGGGAACTGGGCAGAGCATCACATGGATCTAGAAGAAACTGCCAAAATAACTTAGTAATCAGATATGAAACAAAGCCAGAGTCTGATGATGAAGAAGGATGCTCATCACAGAGCCTACCGTCCAGGGCAGAAGGCCCTCTGGCCTTCAGGAACCAGGGAAGCAAGAGGATATGAATGATCAACCATGACAGCCAAGAATGCTGAGCTGTTTTCATGTGGAGCAATTTAATTTGTGGAAGTAGCTGATAATATAAAGTACAAATCCTACTAGAGGAACAAACAGCTATAGCTGGTAATATTGCCTTACCTGGGTTTCGCTTAGCTAAGAGTCTTTTGGACAGTCCTCAGTCTATTTTGTCATAGCAGTTTTATTAGTGACCAAACCCCTTATGATGGTTAATCTTAATGGCAAACTTGAAAAGATCTGAAATCATCATGGAAACAGACCTCCAGGCATGCCTATGAAGGACTACCTAAGTTACATCATTGAGGTGGTCACAAGCATTCAATAGCACGGAATCAAGCTCCTGCCACCATGACATCCCCATTATGAAGGACTGTACCCTAGAACTGTGAGCCAAAATAGGCCCTTTCATTCTTACAGTGCTTTCGTTGGAGATTTGTTACAGCAACAACTCAACAGTATGCCTCCATTTTGTCTGTTAAAGAAGAGCCCTTTGGAATCTCTGTAGTCTGTGTTAATTAGGAAAGAGGGCAGAAGACTTGAAACTGAAATCGAAGGCCATGATAGACTCATCAGTAATCTTAAACGTTTACAGCTTCCCTTCCGATTTCGCTCTCTTACAGACCCATTTACTCGGCCTTCAGTAATACTCTTGGATTAGTTACTTTTATTCTTGCTGTAACAAAATATCTGACAGAGCAACTTTACCAAGAAAGACTTACTTGGCTCATGGATTAAGAGTGGATACAGCCCATCATAACAGGAAAGCATAGCCGAGTGGGAGGCAGCTGGTCCCACTGATGCCTCAGCCCGGAAGCAGAGTGGTATTAGTGCTCAACTGTTTTTGTTTTTGTTTTTACTTTTTCCCCTTTTTATTTGATGCCAGCCCTGATGCCATGAGATGGTGCCATCCACATTGAGGATGGGTCTTACCTCTTCACATGGCCTCCCTGGAA
This sequence comes from Peromyscus nudipes, assembly GCA_902168325.1. Lineage (NCBI taxonomy): Eukaryota > Metazoa > Chordata > Mammalia > Rodentia > Cricetidae > Peromyscus > Peromyscus nudipes. The sequence goes on from CABHPH010092714.1 coordinate 24,653, forward strand.
ACACTTTCCCATAAACCCACAGAGTTCTGTCTCCCAGATGATACTAAATCCAGTCTAGTTGACAATCAAGATTAACCATCACGGTATGTAAACATTAGCCATCAGGAATGGAAAGATCTGCATGTAATTTTAATGGACCTTCTGTGTGTGACTCAATGTGTGAATGTAACTCTAAACAACTTCCAGACAACCTCAGCTTTTCCAGAAAGCCCTCTTGCTTTTTCCTGAGCAGACTCCATCTGCTCTTTGTGAGTCCACTACTTCATCTTTGCTCAAAGACTAAGGGGGGACTGTCAGAGTGCCAAACCCTATATATAGTCCACTTTCTGCTCCTATATGTGCACACCTATGAAAATAGTTGATATATAATGTAGGCACAATAAGAGTAGCAACAATGAATAACAAATAGAGCAGTTCTCACAGTGTACTCTAACAGAAGCCATACATACACTGTTTTCCCCTCGTCTTACTATTCTTGGACTTTTTCAGTTATAGGAAGCAGTTGTCACTTTGTACCTAACTTGTAAGCATTAACATACTGGGGCCTTGATGAAGTTGTTGTGATTCTGTGACAGTCAACTTAAGTAAAAGCTACTTACTGACGAGTGGATGGGGAGCACCTATAGCATGGATAAACTGGAAAGGGGATTATTCATACCCTGAGAAGGAAAGCATTAGATTTCCCACACTACCCAAACATCATGCAACTTAAAAGGTACAAGTTGGCCAGGCGGTGGTAGCACACGCCTTTAATTCCAGTACTTGGGAGGCAGAAGCAGGCAGATCTCTGTGAGTTTAAGGCCAGCCTGGGCTACAGAGTGAGATCCAGGAAAGGCACAAAGCTACACAGAGAAACCCTGTCTCAAAAAGCAAAAAAAAATTTAAAAATGTGCAAATTGTTTATTTTTGGAATTTTCTATTCAATATTTTTGAGACTGGGGATGACCATAGGTAATTGAAGGAATAGAAAGTAAAACTACATAAGAAAGGGAACTGTGCTTCCAGTGAATTTTCCATTACCAAGTAAGTAAAATATTTAAATAAACCACACACACACACACACACACACACACACACACACACACACCAGAACAAACAATCCAGAAACAATCATCAATACTATGCCAGAGATTTAAGTGGGTGAAGTCGCAAACTGTGAATGGGCAGTGACACTGGGCTGATGTCTGACGGTCCCTCTGAGAAGAGAGCATTTAGGTTGAACACTGAGTAACAGAGGACCTGTGCAAAAGTCAGAAGGAAGAATGATCCAGACCTGAGAAACTGTGTCCCCAAATCTCAGGGGAAAACATGGTCCTGGCAAGACTGGAGGACAAACGTCAGCCAGTGCGGCTGATCATGGAACAGGAGCGATCACGCAAGGGGAGGGCTGCGTTGTCAACGCAGTAGGAAGCAGGTGTGAATGAGAGTTTAAAAATAAGGGTGAAAATGTTAGGCAGATCTGGTCCCTACACTCAGGGAAGTAGGAGCCGGAGAATAGCTGTAAGTTTGATGTCAACCTTGTCTACATAGTATATTCCAGGCCATCCAGGGGTACCAAGTGAGACCTTGTCTCAAAATATGTGATAAACATATATATTATACACAAAAACGTAACAGTACAGTATGATAGTGATATAATAAATATTTCATAAAATAATAGTAATTCAACCAATAGCTATCCTAATCTACATTTTCAAAAATATCACATTGCTGAGTGGAAAGGAATCAGATGTGTATGGGAGTACTTGGCTGTGTTTTGAATATAACTTGTGTCCCCAAGGTCTTTGTATTGAAGTGCCACCTTGAGGCATTCGCAGACTGGAAATATAATTCAACTTGTTACTGGTATTTAAAGCAACCTTTGGGAAGTGACCAGGGTTAGATAAAGTCCTTTGGGTGGAAACTATAAATAAATCCTGTGGCTTCAAAAAAATCAGAAGAGATATCAGGCAAATATATACACATTCATACTCCATGTGGTGTTCTGTTCCATCCCCAGAGTCTTCCAGCAAGACTACCTCCAATGAGACTCCTTGACCTTGCCCCTCCAGAACCATAAAGCAGCCTGACTCTGGCTTTTCATTATAGTAATGAAAGCAATCAGTGTAGTACAATTACCGTTAGAAGGCTACGGATGAAAAATTAATGTGACTTAAAGCAGGAGAGGAAGAGGATTTATTTAAGCTTGCATGGACTTCACAGTGATGGAGTGGGGACATGGATGGGAGAAAAACTAACAAAGAGTAAGTTCCAGAGCTTAGATTTAGGAGACTGTGGGAAGGTGGTGCCTTGGGATGGGCAGAATGATGAATGGGGCCAGTCTGCTGGAGAACAAGAAGGGGAGCACTCACCTTTGACAGTGATGGATGATCTGGATCTGCTCTGTGATTAACTTGTGCTGCCCTTGGACATCAGGACAAGTTTGTGCAGCCATAAACCCATGGTCACTTAGCAAACGCCGTGCCAGAGTCCAGCATTGCCATGGTTTGGATGAGGCGACACTCAGAATCTGCGGCTGCTACTGCTGTCCTCCAGGGACCTGCCATGGCCTCTCTAGTCACTGCCTGTTGCCTGGATTGTTTTGTTTCAGGGCATCTACCCAACACCTCTTTGTTGGGTATCTGGAATCTTCCAGTCATTTCCCATACTGATTATTATGCCATTCTGAAAATCCTTTTTTTAAGTCCTTGGTCAGTCAGAACCCATAGATAAAACCTATTTGGGGACACACTGTTCACAAAAGGCAGCTCCACAGCTTACCAACTCAACTTCAGTCAGGTACCCTAGGTGGTGACCTGACCATAGGAACACTGGCTGCTGTTTCTCGGAAGTGACCTGGGAAAGGCCATTACCAAGATCACCAGCCTACCCATCCTATTCCCTAGCTCAGCCAAGACCCTCCATGTCAACCCTTGCTTCTAAATGAAAGTCCTTTCTTCCTCTTCATCTCTCTCCACCTCCTTCCCCCCTTTTTCCCCTCTCCCTCTCCTTTTCTCCCCTATCCTCCACAAGCAGAGGACCTGTCTTTGGGCCATTATGCCAAAGAACACTGGAATGGAACTCGTTTACTCTCCACCTAATCGAAACCACAGATGATTGTTCTCCCTGTCCCGTCACACTCATACACAGCCACAAGTTCCCAAGAGCGAAGGTCGGGACAGCTGAACCATGTCACAGGGCCACAGTGTCCCATGTCAGCTCCTGGCAGCTGCACTAGCAGCTTTTCTCATTGTTGCAACCCAATATCTGACAAAAGGCCATCTCTAGAAAAGGGATTTATTTTGGCTTATGGGTTGAGGGTAGCAGTACCCATCATCCTGGGGATGGGATGGCAGCGAGAGTGGCTCGAAGCTGTAGCAGGAACTTGCTAATAACATCCGGGTAGATGAAGACGTAAGAAGGGGAAATGCTGGAGCTTGACAGGCTTTCTCCCTCTCCATCTTTTACTCAGTCCAAGAGCCCAGACTATAAGATAATGTCTAAATTACTCTTCTATTGTTGGGAAGAGACACCATGACCAAGGCAACTTATGAAAGTGAGCAGTTAATTGGGGCTTACAGTTTCAGATGGTGAGTCCATGACCATCAGAGTGGGAGAATGGCAGCAGGCAGGTATGGTGCTGGGGCAGTAGCTGAGAACTTACATCCCCTGATTCACAGGAGAGAGAGAGAGAGAGAGAAAGAGAGAGAGAGAGAGAGAGAGAGAGAGAGAGAACTGGAAATGGCATGGGCTTTTGAAATCTCAAAGTTCACCCCCAGTGACACACCTCTTCCAACAAGGCCACACTTCCTAATCCTTTCCAGAACACTTTTGAAGTGCATGAGCTGTGCTGGCTAGTTTTATGTCAACGTGACACAAGCTACAGTCATCTGGAAGGAAGGAACTAGAAAAACGTCTGTATAAGATTGGGCTGCAGGTAAGGCTGTAGGGCATTTTTTTTAAAATTAGTAATTGATGTGGGAGGGCCTAGTACATTGCGGGTGGTGCCATCCCTGGGCTGGTGGTCCTGGGTTGAAAGCCATAAGGAACAAGCCAGTAAACAGCACTCCTCCATGGTCTCTGTAGCAGCCCCTGCCTCCAGGTTTCTGTCCTGCTTAAGCTCCTATCCTCACTGCTGTAATGATGAAGTGTTATACGGAAGCCTGAGTGAAAACAAATCCTTTGGTCGTGGTGTTTCGTTGTAGCAGTAGTGACCCCGACTCAGACTGTTGTGTGACATTTTGACTTTATTCTGAAAATAAAGCTTGCTTTGAGTCGAAAGGCAAAGCTAGCCACTTGCTGACCAAAATTAACCATAGAGGTTTGGACGACTGTGGACAGACAGGAGACAGGAAGTAGCAGGGTGAGGCTGAGAGAGGATCTCAGCCCTTTTTTGGAGGAAGAAAGGGAAGAGGTAGGAGGTGACTGGTGGCTTCTCTGCAGCTCCTCTGATCATTCTGGCTCTCACGCCAATATCCGATTCTCTACTTTTTATTGATAAAGAATAATTAGTTAAAACACTTCATAGAGGACAGGAGCCTTTCTCATGCAAACCACTTCAGCTGACATCATATTATGGTCACAAGTGGGTCCTTCCTCAAATAATCCTTTCTGGAAACACTGCCAGAGGTGTTTCTGCTGAGTCAGTCCAAATCCAGTCAAGTGGACAATGAAGATTGGCCGGCATGGTGTTGATGAGGAAAGGGAAGAGCTCCCTGCTCCCTCCTGCCCTTCATTCTATGCCACCCCAGTGCCAAGAACAAAGTCCTCAGAAACACCAAGGATGATGGAGAGGGACGGATGATAGCAGAGGGCATGAGCCCAAGTATGGCCTCCACCTCGACTTGTAATAGCCAGGAGCTGGTAAACAGGGCAGTTTTAATTATCTTTAACATTTTGTTTATTATTCTGAGCATATTAATTGTTCATTGGGGTGTTTTTATTCATGAACATAGCTGGATAGATGTGGGGAGTTGTCCTAATTTTCATCCAGTGCAAACTAAGATTGGCCCCGATTGAATAAATATAAAGAAGGACAAAATTAAAGTTGCCCACAGTAGCATGTCATGCCACCTTGGTTCAACACAACAGCACATCTTTTTCACCTCTGGTGATACTCAGTGTGTTCTTCTCTCTCCTTCACTACATTTCAAGATTCCTGATGGCAGGAAGTCCTACTCTGAGGCCTATTTCACTGAGAAAGTGGTCAGAAGAGGATTTCCACAAGCTCCATCTAATTCAGCAGGGCTCATCGGACTCTCATTCCCCACTGCGGATTCTGTATCTACTTCCTACCTCATTTTCCTTCATAACACTCATTCCCACTAGGTTGTTGCACCCCCCACCCCATCACCCTGCATGCTGCCTCAGAGGAGAGACTTTATAAAATAATGACCTCAGTGCCAGAGCAAGGCCAAGGGTGTGGTAAACACCCAAAGAACAACACAATCCCTTTGCCCACTATCTTCTCACACATATAGTTACACAAACAGCACTTCCTATCAAAGCCTCTCACACTTTCCAGATTCCTGTTGCTAGAGTTTTCCTGCCTGGCCCACAGTCAGGACAAATCTCTCTCACCTGCCAGTCCCACAGCCGCTCAGACCCAACCAAGTAAACACAGAGACTTATATTGCTTACAAACTGTATGGCCATGGCAGGCTTCTTGCTAACTGTCCTTATATCTTAAATTAATCCATTTCTATAAATCTATACCTTGCCACGTGGCTTGTGGCTTACCAGCATCTTTACATGCTGCTTGTCCTGGCAGCGGCTGGCAGTGTCTCCTTCCTCCTTCCTGTTCATTTTTCCTCTCCTCTCTGTTAGTCCCACCTATACTTCCTGTCTAGCCACTGGCCAATCAGTGTTTTATTTATTGACCAATCAGAGCAACACATTTGCCATACAGAACATCCCACAGCAGATTCCTTTTCTTTTTTTCCTAGACAGGGTTTCCTGGAAGTCCTGGAACTCGCTTTGTAGATCAGGCTGGCCTCAAACTCACAGAGATCTGCCTGCCTCTGTCTCCCAAGTGCTGGGATTAAAGGTGTGAGTCACCATGCCTGGCACTTTCCAGATTCTTAGTAAGTGAAATTTAACTTCTATGTTTAAAATTATTTCATCTAAAGATTAGATCTACAGCTGAAGATGTAGCTCAGTTAGTCAGTAGGTGTCTGCCTAGCATACATGAAGCCTTGAGTGCCATACCCAGAACCACTTAAATGTGGCAGTGTACACCTTTAATCACAGCCCTTGGGAGGTGAAGGCAGAAAATAAAGATCTCTAGGACAGCTGCAGCAAGTTCAATGTCAGCTTGTGCTACTTGAGACTGCCTGCATATTTCTTTCATGATGTGAGCAGGGTAGTGAGTCAAAGGACTTCCACTTTTATTTTATGGGTTTATATATCTCAAAAAGTGGTAACATTTGTGAAGGCATTGTATATCTGTTAAAAATAAATTTCATAGTGTGCTGGCTAGTCTTATGCCAACTTGACACACAAGCTACAGTTATCTGAAAGGAAGGAAACTCAACTGAGAAAATGCCTCCATAAGATCCAGACGTAAGGCATTTTCTTAATTAGTCATTGTTGGGGAAGGACCCAGCCCACTGTGAATGAGGCCATCCCTGGGTTCTACCAGAAAGCAGACTGAGCAAGCCACAGGAAGCAGACCAGTTAGCAGCATCCCTCCACAGCCTCTGCATCAGCTCCTGCCTCCAGGTTCCTGCCCTGTTTGGGTTCCTGTTCTGACTTCCTTCAATGATAACAGCAATCTGCAAGTGTAAGGCAAATAACACCCCCACTCTTGCTTTTTGGTCCTGGTGTCTCATTACAGCAACAGAAACACTAGCTAAGACATATATCATAACAGCAAATTACATATAATTATGAAGCCTAGTCATATCTAATATATTTGGGCAACTTTATTTTCTTGAGTATATCAGGAGATTGGAAATCATCATTTATCACTACAGTGAAAGAATAGAAGAACATCTGCTATAAATGGCTCTGCATCTTGCTGAGGATTTCTGGATAGTGCTTTTCAAGGTCCCCACCGACTGCATGGCTCTGTAGCAGCCAACATAGTGAGGATGTGGAGATAGAGACACACAACTGACCTAACCCTCAAATTAAATTTAAAAAAAATAGTAACTAAAAAAAATCAAGCCATGTGTTCAAAATGCTATTTCTTTTTTTTTTTTAAGATTTATTATTTTTATTTATGTGATAGCTGTTTTCCTGCATGTATGCCTGTGCACCACATGCATACCTGGTGCCCACATAGTCCAGAGGAGGCATCAGATCCTCCGGAGTTCTACATGGTTCTCAGCCACCATGTGGATATTAGGAGTAGAACCCAGGTCCTCTGGAAGAGCAGTCACTGCTCTTAATCACTGAACCACCTCCCAAGAATCACTGTGAACTTATCACTCAGGAGAGCATAGTTCTCTGAACTTCCATATCTTTCACAGGACTCAATAGTTCTTCTGTCTGCTAATGTATTAGTGGATTTCAATATGGAAATGAATTCATGAATTAGTAAAAGTCACCTCTCCATGCATCTTTTGTAGATGTTGAGAGATGCTTCCTGACGCAAGCGGGTATTACAAAAGATTGGAAATAAAGTGTGCTTGCACTTATCTATTGGACAGACTATTGGAAATGTGGAAAGCAAGATAATCTTTCAGCTCTCCCTTAACCACCCCCTGACATTCTCATTAATGAGGCAGGGTAGAGTCTTCTGCTTAGCTGCAGGAGAAAAATGACTCTTGTAGCCAAACAGTTCATTCAGTCATTTGTTTGCGTAAATTGATATTCCAAAGCTCTATGGCTAATGTGCTTTAATGATCACAGAGTGTTGTCATACACGTCTTATTTATTCCTCGCCACCACCTGATTTGCATGGGTAGCCACCTTGCATGAGCAAATAAAAAAAAACTGAGCCATTCCTCAAAAATTCAAGAGACCGTGCAAAGTCACACAATAGATAAATTAAACATAAACACTGTACAAAGATATGTATATGTGATATGTGTGTGTGTGAGTGTGTAAACATGTGTGAGTGTGTTTATGTGAGAGAGAGGGAGAGAGGGAAAGAGAGAGAGAAGAGAAGGAAGAGAGAGGGAGGGAGGAAGAGAGAGGGAGGGAGGAAGAAAGAGGTATGTGGATTTTTTTAACTCACAAAATATTATAATGTTTAAACTAACAGTGGATAGACAGTTTAAAATAAGTCAATAGAAGGTATAAATCTAAGATTTTTAGAAAAAGCATTAAAAGAAGTAGTACTGTTATTATGAGGCACATGATCTGTGGTTGGTATGTAAAATGAATAAAATAATAATAATAAAACAAACAAAAAAGCTTTCTGAAACAACTTAAAATTAACAAGTAGTAGAGTAGCCTTCCTAAGTGTGTAAAATCAGACCTTTGTAATCTTTAAGAGATGAATGAGCTCTTCCTGGAAAGAGAGCAGCATTCTCACCTTCCATTCAAAAAGCTTTCTCTTAAGAAACTTGGCCATGTGTAAAGTGTTTGATCCATTTACAATAGTTGTAAAAGCAGGTGTGGTGGAGCATATCTCTAACCTCAGGACTCTAAAGAGAAACAAGGTTCAAGGTCAGCCTACGTTACATAGCAAAATCATACCCCATTAAAAACAAAGAGGTAATAGTAAAAACAATAATAGTTCCTTTCTACTGATGGTCGGGCGGCCACAGAGAGCCGGGCATGCAGACTGATCAGCCTGTGTTTGTTTGCCTGTTTGTTTGCGTGTTCCTGTTTGTGCTGCTGAGAATTAAACCCAGAAATAGGCGGTAGGCAAATGCTCTACCACCTACCTGTACTGCCACCCTTCAATATCCCCTTAAACTCACAGATTAATCCTGCTTGAGATAAAGAGATATGAAGAAAATTCCACGAAGCAGCCCCGGTGAGCCCCGTATTAACAAGCTCCATCTTGTGATTACTGCTGCTCCACTTCTTTGACCTTTGGCCTGGTGATCAAAGAATTCCCTGATTCTTCATCCACTGCACACACCTGACACAGAACTGATGCCCGATCTTACTTCTGTTTCCTGTAAAGGTTGAGGTAAGGCTTGCCTACACCAACTTTCTCAGAAACTGAAGTTCACTTTCCAACTCAGGCTAACCACTGGAATCCCATGCTGAACCTTGCCTCTTCTTGAAAATGGCTGCACAGACCTTTGTCTTTCCCAAAGAAAAATTAGAGAACTCTCAGTATAGGGCCTGGGCATAGCAGGCATGTCAATAAATATGCCAAGATTATGGCCTTCAGTGAAATTTGGAAGCTAGTAGAGAAAGATGAAAATAAAACCCAAGAGTTATAGATATTACGGTGAAAGAAATAAGGCATAAAACTGGCACAAATAATGCCTTATTCAAGTGCATGACTGCAAAGGAACCTTGTAGTAGCTGGGAAGAATAGGTAATATTAAATGGATGGGAATAATCGGTTATTCTAAGAATGGTGAGAAAATAGACATACATTTTCCATAGACGATAAATTAAGCCATTTGTATGAGGGACGCATTCATTGAAAAGCATGATAAGAGATAAGGGTGAAATCTGGGCCAATGGGAAATGGACTGTGAATTTCATTTGGAAATATCTGGAGTTGTTAGCAGGGAAGTGATCTAATTTGAATGAGATCCTAGAGTGTATCTATTTGTGGTAATTAACAGGTCATGTTAGTTAAGTAAATGAACCAGAGAGAAAGAAACTGGTTGCCGGGCGGTGGTGGCGCACGCCTTTAATCCCAGCACTTGGGAGGCAGAGACAGGCAGATCTCTGTGAGTTCGAGGCCAGCCTGGTCTACAGAGTGAGATCCAGGAAAGGCGCAAAGCTACACAGAGAAACCCTGTCTCAAAAAACCAAAAAAAAAGAAAAGAAAAAGAAAAAGAAAAAGAAACTGGTTATTCAGAACTCAGTTCAACCATCCCAAGAGGGAGAAGAAATTGTTGGTGAATTGTGTGGATTAGTGTTTTACTTCTTACAAATCCCACTAAATAGCTAACAAATAAACTTTAAAATGCATACAGTTATAAAAGAAAAGCTAAACCAATGGATAAAAAACAGAAGCAAAGAAATATTGGAAGATATACAGCGGAAACTAAAGGTCAAAGGAAGAAAGAAGATGGCGCTTGCAAAAGCAAGAGCAGATCAGGGAGCTGAGTTATCTCTACAAACTAGAGTGATCAGGTGGTTTGAAAACACAGTGTAGGGAACACATCCTCCAGCAGACTGAACTTCCCATGAGAAGCATGGTAACCTTCGGTTTCCCCGAAAGACCAGACTGGCATTGTCTACACTCAACGAAAGAATGTAGCACATTGTCTTTCAAGTGCGAGAAATCAGACACAGCAAGCAAACCCAGAGTTGGGACCCACACTGAAATCAGAGCAGTTTCATGAAGGCCTACACACAGAGAACAAGGAACCCCCTTCCATACTTTCCCCGTTTTTTCCATGTCTCTGGCATCCATTTTTTTCCTCAAAAGTGGACAAAGGGGTAATAATATCCTCAGTACAAGAACTGGGTTTCTGTCTAGTTTACCTACAGGAAAGCCCGCTGATCATCAAGCTTTGAACTTACACATCATGCTTCTAAACCATATCTTAGGATCTGTTCTTAGACAGCCAATAACAGTCAAGGATGGTGAATGCTACGACACTAGAGAGAGCTGAGAAAGCAAGAAGAATAAGCAATACAGAACAGGGGCAGCACAAGACAGCTGGGGTAGTGCATTCATGCAAGTCCTGTGATCAGAAACATGCAATGAATGAAAAGTAAGTAGTGCACACATATAATACCAGCACTTGGGAAACTGAGACATGCAGCTCATGAGTTCAAGTCCAGCCAGGGCTACATAGTAAGTTCTTGAGACTAGCCTGAGCTATATAGCAAGACCTGATGATCTCCCAATTCAAAAGGGAGAGAGACAGAGACAGAATTGATACAATTTTAAAATTAAAAATCGAATATAAGGAATGTCATGTTTAAATAGAGAGATATTCTAATTGAAAAGCTCTTGGAAACTAAAAGTGTGGGAGAAGAAAAGTAACTCAATAGGAAAATCAGGGTAGGGGCAAGAGATGTCTCAAAGGTTAAGAGAGGTTAAGAGTCCATGTTGCTCTTGCAGAGGACTCCAGTTGGGTTACTGATATCCCCTTCAGATGGCTCATGATGTCTTGTGTCTCCAGTCCCAGGTGATCCAAAACACAATTATATATGCATATTTAAAATAAACTTTTATTTCATTTAAGTAAATAAATGAGCAAAATACATACAAACAAACAAAAACAAAAAAACAAAAACCTGAGAGCTTTGGGAGGAAGGGTGGAATGCCGGTGCAGGGCACATGAGTCATGAAGTACATATGGAAGCCGTGAAGCAGGACGTAAGCTAACTGTTTTTCCAGCTATAACTGCCATGACGTTTTCATTTCACAAACTGATCATGGAATTATAAAGTCCCAAACGAAGCCCCTTGCTTCAGATTGGCTATTTTAACTGTAGAAAAGTTCATTGAGGTGCATAGACTTTAAGTCTGAGCAAGGACTGGTTTTTTGGCTTTGTTAATCCAGCCTGTGGTATTTTTGTTTGCAAGTTCTTTACAATGAGGTGTTTAAATATTTTTCCAAAAAGAGAGAGAGTCCCTCCCAGAAGGTATAGTCAAGAGACAAAATGGAAAATAAGCATGGCCACATGAAAACACAGAGGTTTGTTACTAGAGTTCACACAGTCAACCAAGAGAGAACTAGAAGGAGACAGTCGGGAAAATCAAATACTGACGAAGGAAACAGGAGCTATCCGGACACAGTGCCAGGACTGACAAGCTGAAAGGGCTGGGAAGTCACCACTGTAACCGAAAAGACACTCAACGGTATTACAAATTCTCAGGGACCTGGGATACAGAGCATAACACAAAACCAGAGTAATATCCACTACCTTAGCAGCAGTATTAAAACCTGACAAAAATGCAACAATGCCTTCAGCGTTCAGCATAGACCTCTGCCCATTTCAGAACTGCAAATGCAGACACATAGACCTCTGCCCATTTCAGAACGGCAAATGCAGACACATAGACCTCTGCCCATTTCAGAACTGCAAATGCAGACACATAGACCCATGCCCATTTCAGAACTGCAAATGCAGACACACTGCGGCAGTGAGAAGACACAATCAAGCTTGTCAGTTTCTCCTACAGACAAGTTCCAAAATAAGTGGAGGGAAGGAAGGAGCAGAAAGAGAGAGGGGGAGGGAGAAGAGGAGAAAGGAGGAGAGCAGAAGGGAGAGAAGAGTAGAGGGGAGGGGAGAGGGTTGGGAGGGGAGGAAAGGAGAGGAGAAGGGAGGATGGGAAAGGAAAGGAGAAGAGAGCAGAGGAGAGGAGAGAAGAGGAAGCGAGGGGAGGGGAGGGGAGGAGAGGGGAGGGAAGGAGTGATTACCAATATGTCTCATCTCAAGAAACTACAAGATGAATTTTGTTGAAATTACAGAATAACCAAGAAGGGGAAATGTGGGATTCAGACAGCAGCGCCAAAAGGGAAGAAAAGGTCACTCACAGTGACAACACAGAAAAGCAGCCATGCAATCTCTTCAGAAAGATTTGCCCAGGACAGGGCTGTGCTGAGAGATGCCAGGAAGAGAGTCTCTGAGACTAACAAGAAATTGGCAAGTCATCCAATGTGCTCAATGGTTAGAGATGCGTTTACTCTGCTCTCCAGGTGTTCGTGAGTGAAGTATGCTAGAAGCACAGGGCCTTGATGAAGAAAAACAATAACAATCAATTTCTGAGAAAACCTAAAGTTACACAAAAAAGAATGAGTGAGTCAGTGAATGACAGTTGTGTAAATACAATTGAATATTTATTTAACCCAAAAGGGAAATAATGAAGTACTGAGTGCTCTCAACAAAAACCGAAGTCATTACACTAAGGACAGGAAAAGCAAGACAAAAGGAAAAAAACTACTACTTTACAGGAAGAAATTCATAGGGTCCAGGAAGGAAGCAAAGAGCTATTATCTAAAATAGGAAACAACAAAATAAAGTAGATGGTGGTGTTCCAGACACAGGGATGTGAGGTTCAGAAGAAATGTGCATAAAAATCTTTGATTTTTTTTTTAATTTTGTTCTCTTGGAACAGATCTTAAGAACAGAAAGAAAGAAATGTGGGAAAAGTCTGCTATTTTTGCTTATAAATCTTGCAGACATCCTTGACATTTTAAAACACAGTTATAAATAGTCTTGATTAAAACTGTTTTAAAAAGAAGGGGAGAGTTCAGAAGTTATTACGAAGCAAAACCTACAGCCAAGAACAAAATGACCATTTTGGTTGTTTTTTTCTTTGTTTATTTGTTTGTTTGTTTGGTTGGTTGGTTGGTTGATTTGGGGGTTTTGTTTGTTTGTTTGAGATAGGGTCTCACTGTGCAGCCCTGGCTTTTCTGAAACTCGGTATGTACACAGACCAGGCTGGCCTCAAACTCACAGAGATCTCCCTGTCTCAGCTTCCCAAGTGCTGGGACTAAAGGCATACATATGTCACTACGCCCAGCAAAATGACCAAATTTTAAAATGAAGAAACTTTAAACTGACTTCATGATCGAATGCCTTGATGACTGAAGAGAGTTCCGAAAAGTGAGATTGGACTGGCTAATCCATAGCTCTCCCTTCAGCCTCTCCAGCTTAAAACAGAGAGTGTTGAGTCCTCTGATCTCCCTCAGTAATGAGGACCTTCACAGCCATGTTGATTTTGACTACCAACAGATTTTGACACCAACCAACTGGTGTCACCCGGAAGCCACTGGAAGTTCAGACCCCAGGGAAGATGAGAAAGCAAGAAGAGCTAGAGAGAGAGCCTATAAAAGGGGATGCATAGAAAGTCTCTGAAGCAAAGGCAGAAGGGTGGAGAGACAGGACAAAACTCTCAAAAATGTCCATGTTAAAAGGAAAGTCTAATGCTGGAGGCATGTGTTTCAAAAAGGAATGTGTGATGAGTCCATGAGCTATTCATCCATTGGCTTTGTGTACATGAATTCAGGGATGGCCATTGCACATAAACCCCCAGGAAACTCTGATAGCGGACACAGTGAAATATGAAATTCTGAGGAATTACATATGCATGTCTCCATATTCACTAATGCACCATGGGTACTGTGTCTTAGTTCCTATTCAGAGCATCCAAGGTAGAATTTTTATTTTTCACCTTTAGGAAAGTGGCAGTGATTGAAATCTTGCCTCGGATCATGAATTTTCATGATAGCTTCAGCCAAGCACTCCGCAGCTATGAGCCCCAGCTGCAATCCAAGGGAGGCTAAGTGAAAATCACAGTCTTGTCTCTCCAAGCTTTGTCACAAATGCACACACGGCTTCCTTCCATTTATTCCTCATGTAGTATTATTCATCAATCAAGTCCAAGCATTAATAACACCCCAAAACAAATTTATTTCATCTACCAGAAGTAAGAAACCCTTCTCTGAAGTATGCTGTTCTTCACTTTTGTATGTTCCCCACTGTGGTTCTCATGGACCACTGTATATTATCCAGGAGTGCTGTGTTTCTATTTTACCATCAAAATTACATATTTACTGTTTAAAAGGCACTATTAATAAAAAAAGTGAGTAAGAGGGAATATTTACAGAACCTGGAAGACCAATATCGGCATTTTTCTTTTTTCTGTGGGAGCACCGGAGCACATAGTTCTGTGCACACACATGAATATACAGAGACCAGCGTGTATGCTGTATGTAGGTATATCCTCAGACACATACACACATTGTAAATCCTAATTTCTTTCTGTCTTTTCTTCCTTCTTTCTTCCTTTCTTTCTTTCTTCTTTCTTCCTTCCTTCCTTTCTTTCTTTCTCTTTTTTCTCCCTTCCTTCCTTTCTTTTTTTTTTCTGCAGAACATTTCTTTATTTTTCACTAAGACTTTCCCAGAGGACATATCTAACCTTGTCACCACCCCACGCCCCACAAAGGGTTAGTGTGCTCACTGCCATAAAGCAGACAGGAACAGTTGCAAGGACTGCAACCAGACTAAATGGCAAAGAATACATTCTCTCTGAATTATCATGAACGTGTTTAAGTAAAGAAAGAAAGAAAAGGAGCAAAGGAGTAACAGTGGTTTCAGAATTAAAAGATCATTCACGTTTCGTGTCACACATTCAATCTTGGTTCTCCTGTACCAAAATTCTTGCTGCTGTTTATTTTGAAGTTTTTAACAGCTTTGTAAGAATAATCACAATTATTTTAGTTTGTTTTTAATCATCTTCTTGAGTAATAATTTGACTCAGTGTGATATAATTGAGCTTAAAGATCTAAAAAGATTGTGACTGTATGAAATGTCATGTTTGCCATAACCCTGAAATACTATGCCAGGCCACACCTTCACAATTCTTTCAATAACTTGAAACCGTGTTTCTCTTTTCAACTATTTCATTGTTTATGGTAAATAATATCAGAATTCACACTTGGAGAAAGTGGGATTACCCTGTGGAAAAGCCAATGTTTTACATCTATGTTGCAAGTCTGCAAATATTAGCCCTCTGTTATTATTTAATTTGGATAATAATTAAATTAAGTATGTATTACATAGACTTGAACTAGAGAAGCAAGTCACTAGAGGGCAGCAAACCTCAGAGAAAAGACATGAATTCAAATGCTGATTCTTAATCCAAGGTAATAAAAAAATATTGAATGTCCTAGAGACTGCAAAGAATTGGTGTTTTCTGAAGCATCTCTGTGATTCTTCAAGTCTTGGCTCTTGCACAGACTTGAAGTAGAAAGTTTCATCGTCTTTGGAAAACTGTCACTACAATTTAGTGATCAATGAACAATGAGCATTTTAAGTTATTCTTTCAAAAAAAATCTGCATAACAACAATTATGCTAGTTCAGCATGTTTAAGAGATGGTTATGAAATAGGTCAACTGAGATTTTGTGGGATTTCTGCCTCTTCAGAGGGAGCAGATGTTTCCTTATTATTTCATCCTGAGAGTCGTAAAAAATGAAACTGATTTTTATCACTTAAAAACTTGAAGTTATTTTCTGAGTCTATAAAAAAATGCAAAATTTGTGAAGGCAAAAAATATTCTGTAGTCTATAATGTTAGGGTCTGTCCCTACTAATAGAAATTATCTTCAAGTTTTATTGTTTCTAAGTTAAATTACAAGAGAATTTAGCCATACCTCCCCATTTCCCTTTTGAACTCCCAAGGAGTGGTGTTTGCTCAATGACTAACTTATTGTAATAAGCACATATCCTTTTAACATAATTAGAGTAATGTGAAGCTATACAGAATTTGTTTATGAGAAATAGCCCTTTCCTTTCCTCTGCAATTCAGAAATCCGGGTTAAAATGTGTTGGAAGTCTCATTAGCATTTTTGTGTGTGTGCTGTGGTGTTTCAAGATCCATGAAAGCACGAATTTTTAAGAGTTAATCTGAAAATGAAATCTACAAGTAAACAGTGTTACTGTCTTCAATTAAACGAAATAGAGTGCTTTTCCACAGCTTCTTTCCAATCCTGGTCTTGGTGATGTGACTTTGACTTTGCTTATGCCTACTAAGTAGACACAAAGTTCATTTCCTTAGAATGTCAAAAATAAAGGAGAAACAAAGCAGTCTTACCAAACAAGCATATGACTATGAACTTCAGAAATATCTGGATCATTGGGAAATTGAGAAAAACATGAGAATTTTAGAATCAAGATTTTTTCTTTTTGTTCTTTTTTTTCATTTCTTTTTATTTATTCTTTGTGTCTTTCACATCGTGCATCTTGATCCCACTCATTTCCTATCCCTTCCTATCTGCCCTCCACCCCCGCAAACTGCCCACCCAAATAAAATAAAATTTAAGAGAAAGAAAAAAAAAAGAAAAAGGGGGGAAAAAGGAAAATCTTCTCGTGGGAGCTGTACTGTGCTCCGGTGAGTCACGCAGTAAACCTTTTTATCCATGTATCTTTATGTGCAAGTGTTCATTGCAAAGAGTCGTTAGTCTGGTTCGAGGCCTCTAGTCTCTGCCAAACCATTGATGCTGGGCCCTCACTGGGGCTCCTCTTGGACATCCTGTGGTTGCCATGTGTCATGGAGATCCTGCAGCTTTGGGTCTGCAGGACTGGCCCCTTCATGTGCTCCAGGAGATCACAGATGGGGTGGATGTTGGGGTGAGCCAACTCATAATCCTGGTTCTGGGCCTTGGTGGTTGCCGGGTTTGTCAGCCCTCCGGCTCTTCCCCGTCTTCACCACCAAGATGAGCTCTCCAGCATTGCCCTAGCTAGTTGACTCCTTGAAGTGATGAGCAAGGGGCGGGGCCAATTCCTTCTTTGTCCCCAGCCTGCCCCTTCACATCCTCAGGGTCAGCTCTCCCACTCACCGACATTACAACATCTACACCTTCAGGGCCAGCTCTACTGTGTTGCACAGGCCAGGCGTAGGGGCCACTCTCCCAAGTGCTGCAGCTGATGAGGGGCGTGGACAGTTCTCCTGCTCTTAAGATCTCAGAACCAGCTCTCACACCTGCCACAGGCCGCGAGGGGCGGGGACGGGGGTGGGAGTGACTGCCCACCCAAATAAAATAAAATGAAATTTAAGAGAAAGAAAAAAAAAGAAAAAGGGGAAAAAAGGAAAATCTTTTTTTAGATTTACCTGCACCCCAGTCAATAGGGTCAGCTCTACCGTGCTGCCCAGGCGAGGTGCAGCTGGTAAGGGGAAGGTCAGCTCCCTCACCCACCACAAGTAGCAGGGGAATGGAGGAGGGTATGCCCTCACCACCACATGGCAGATGAGGGGGGTGTGGCCAGCTATCCACTCTCATACCCTCAGGGACAGCTCACCCATGCCTCTGCCAACAAGGTCAGCTGAGGAGCAGGGCCCACTTTCCTGAGTCAGCTCCCTCTTCTGTCATAGGTGGTGAGGGAATGGGGTAAGGGAGGCATCTCTCCCCCACCCACATCCGCCACATGACAGACAGTAGTGGGGGCAGCTACCTCTCTCATACTCACAGCTTTGGGAATGGCTCACCCACATCTCCACCAACAGGGTTGGCTCTGTTGTACTGCAGGGCCTTCTCTTCAAAGTTCTCATTCATGTGCACGAAGGAAAAAATGTCTATTTATTTAAGAGTCTTCCTACCTATAACATAAATGCTAATGACTCCAAAATCTATTTTCCAGTCCATACCCCCAGCTCCCTCCGTAACCAAATAGTTAACATTTCTAGCAAGGCCCAGATTCATGGAAGTATTTAAGGTCAAAATATTCCTAGCTGACCATATCCTTTGTCATCTAACCCCACTCTCTCTCTTGTTTTCTCTACTCTGAGTTCTTTCTTCCTTCCCTTTCAAGCAAGGTAAAGGACCAAAACCATCTTTGCTTCCTTATTCTTCAAACCACCAAGCCAAGTACCCACCAACCCTTGTTACTTTTAAATGTAAATGGTTTTAACCCTTTCTCTGATTTCTGGTCACATTACCTATAGCAGCTTCTTTACTGACCACCAGTCCTATTTTCCCAAAAGCACTGTCTATATTTTGAGAACGTTAGTACCGGTGCTGGACTCTCAGGCCAGAGCCTCCTATGCACAGTGAGCATCCACTCACCTGCAGAAGTTCAGCTGTCCACACAGCATGCACTTCATTTTTAAAAATGTCCTTGATAAGCCGGGCGTTGGTGGCACACGCCTTTAATCCCAGCACTCGGGAGGCAGAGGCAGGCGGATCTCTGTGAGTTC